>WTXC01000061.1:0-162786 GCA_022496195.1 Lactifluus subvellereus | reverse complement strand
AATAGATTACCACTACGGTTTTGGTTGAACGGCATCCGGAGCGCCTTGGGTGCACAAAATACCTCATTCCGGTCTCTCTTGAGGTCAGCATTGCACGAGGATGCCTCCGTGCTCGCAGGTCTTGATTTGCAAGCGTCCCTTGTTTGTAAGCGCAGCGGCCAGAACTGAAAAGAGCGAATGGGAGAACAGTGAGAAAGGTAATCCGACCTACTGCCACTGCAGAGATCGTCGCTTGAGAGAGCTGTTTGGAGGCTTCAACTATGGCAGGGAAAGATCGGACATTAGCGTATCACTGTCGTTACTTCTAGTTGACGGCGCGGGCGACGCGGGATAGTGCGGAGAGTACTGTGGACGGCCCGGGCGAGCCTGAGACTGGCGTAGTCACGGTCCTGAGCGTCATCATGACTTGATCCAACCCCCTGCTGTGTAGAGCTGTTTGTATATTTGCGCGATGTTATCTATGGACACGGCCAGTTCGCGTGCACGCTTTCCCGGGTGATAAGCCTCCAGATCGACTCGGACGCATCCTTTCTTCTCGGGGGTTGAATGCATCGTCCTTCACTTGCACTACACCGCAGCCGCAGCAAGCGCAGTGCCGGCGGCGCCACCTGGAGTGGTCTCATGCGAACTGAAGTGAAAGGGCTTACCCGATTCAGATTGCGGTCCTCATATTTCCAGAATCGATGAACGACGTCAACTTATTCCCGTCAATAACACTCTCCTCTCCGTCACCACGAGGACCCCCTCACTTCTTTGTTCTCCTGCGGGCGCAGCTACGCCCTCTCAAGGGCGCAAAAACACACGTACAACAAACTGCGCATTCTCTCGTCACACTTGACCCCCTACTATCAGACGCCGTAAATGCTACTACTGTAACCATTCTATACGTCACGTACACGGGCATATAAAATGGGTCGCGAATCAGCCCACAGTCAAAGGATTCTCCCGTAGAACAATTAAGTCATCTCCCATGTCTCACGAACAGCCCACTCGAGGATCCTTCCCGCGAGGCGGACGGCGCGGTGGCGGCTTCAGGCCGGACTTTGGCAACCGGTACTACGTCCGTGGCAGCCCCAATACTCGTGGGCAGAGAGGAGGCAGCGGTCCAGCCGCACCTCCCGGTTTTCCGCCAGGAGCCGATATCAAGGAAGGTTTGGACATGTCCAAGATCATCGAGACGATCCCTGCTCCGGCACGCCCCACGGCGCCAGCGGCGGCTCTCCCGATCGAGAACGTGAAATACCTCGCGTCGTACAATTGGGCCGACACGGAAAAGCCAACAATCGTTGTCCCAGGTCCGGGTATCCTCCTCTTTGGTCTGCCCATGCGATGTCTGAACCTTCGGATGCTCACGCAGGTTCACCCCCTCAGTGGACTGGCCGTGCCCTGCCATTTACCTTGCAGCCCGACGACGGCTCCAACTTTATCGACCAGAACAACGCACATTCATCCGAGTATCCGATGCTACCTCTCTTCACTGCCGCCGACGCCATACACGGCAAAAAGGCTCCAGTCGACTGGCCGACCGTGGACGTTATCACTGACCGCAACGGCCTCCGCAAGCTCTTGTGCTGGCTCAGTCCGTCTGCGGGCAGAGAGGTCCGTGACTTCCGGATCGACGTAGATCTTATAGGGACGAAAACCATCTTGCTGGGTCGTTGGGAGGACCGGATGCACCACCCACCCACTGGGCGCAGCTTTGGGTTCGCATTTGAGGCTGCGACGACGCGGCCGGCACCCGGATGTCCAAGTTCCGGCCATCATCGGGCCATCACATATGTGCGTTGCTTACGTTGATAGGAGACCCATGAGCATACTCATTTTTATTGTGGCAGGATATGCACGACATGAAGATGATCGTCCGGTTCGAGGTCGATGCGTGCCTGCCTACGGATGCTGGTCCAGTGACGGCTACGAAAACTGCTGATGAGAAGCGTTCTACCAAGGAGACGGCGGCGTCTGTCGATGACCTGGTGGATGCGCTCGGCAGCATGGACCTCCTGGGTTCTGCTCCTGCGATGACAAAGGAGCTGATAAACGTTGTCCGTGCTGGCACACAAGTCCCGCAGGAGGCCCTGGTTGAGGTGGCCTCGCGCTCGACCTACTTTGTCGACCAGCTGGACTGGAATGAACTTTACCCGCAGCTCGCGATCTCGCAGACTCACGAATTCCGTCTAGGCGTGCACGAGCGTGGCACCTTCACACAGTTGCGTGAATGGCAGATCGACTATCCCGGCTCTGGCTCGTCGTCGTCGGACTCGGGCATGCCCGATCTCACTGCGCAGCGCAAAGAGTTGGCCATGCAGATGGTGCGGCTCGCACGCGTGCTAGAAGATGTGCAGGAGCTCGCGATCTCTCGTGGTCCTGGCCCCGCCGGCAGCTTCAGCCTGGTGTGCGTGGACGGCAAACTGCGTGTGTATGAACGTAGCAACAAGAATAAGACCTGCCTTCCGCCGGACGTGATGGCACGATTTTCCGGGAGCGAAGACTGAATACTGGATTTGCGGTCATGTAGAAAGTGGTCAATATAGTAAGGACGCGATGGGATGTTGCAGTTTGTGTACAATACCACGTTCCTAACCAACGATCGGAACGTCTCATTTGTTTCGATAACACCGCGTTGTTCTGTGGTTGGTTGATGGAGATGTGTGGCTTGTTTGGAACCAAAAGCCAGAAAAAGAGCATCTTCGTCGTCATAATAGTTTCTCCAGGGCTTCGGAGTGGTTTCGGTGTAAGGTGAGGCTTCCCGTTGTGCTCGGAACACGACACTTCGGGGCACCCGTGATGCCATAATTGTGAACTGAGACGCCCCTCCATTCGCGGTTTGTCCTTCAACTTCGATGACGCTCTCCGAGACCTCCCTCGTCGAAGAGCTGCGTAACCAAAAGCTGTATAGAGACTAACTCGTACGCCCATAATCTTTTTCTTTCTTTATTT
Source organism: Lactifluus subvellereus (assembly GCA_022496195.1). Taxonomy (NCBI): domain Eukaryota; kingdom Fungi; phylum Basidiomycota; class Agaricomycetes; order Russulales; family Russulaceae; genus Lactifluus; species Lactifluus subvellereus. The sequence goes on along the minus strand of WTXC01000061.1, from coordinate 159,849 downwards.
TCCTTCCCCATTCTCTCTAGCGAACTCTTATTACATGTTACCTGAACGTCGCCGCTCTCACCATCTCTCTTACAGGCTATCCCCTTCTCTGAATGCGTCCTAGGTCTTCACTTCCCTATGCCGGCGTCGCTCGACGCCACGAATGCTCTCGGCCATCTTTTTCTTCCATACAGTCATGATCCGTAACTGCGCGCCCGACGTCCCTTTACATTCCACAGCGCCGCCTCTCCCTTACTCAGCCTCTTTCCTTCCCCTTTCGACCTTATTGTACGCAGAATCATTAACGCGCCCAAAATGTATATAAGTACACAGAAGCCCCTGATGTAGGGGCAGTTCAGCCTTGTGGAAATCGACTCCCACTGTTCTCGAAACGTCTCTGTGTGATCTGCTTCTCTCTTTTCCCTTTTTCCTTTCCCCTTTTCCCTCTCGGTTCTCGACACACTCGCTTAGGCAATCGGGCCAACGCGTGCTCCGGAACGGATCAATCACCTCGTCTTTCCTCCTCCTCATCTCCTTCTGCTTCGCTCTTTATCCTCTCCCTCGCTGCCGCCTTCGCTACGCCTCAGCCGACCGAAGCTTCGACGCCCCTATCAGCTCGACCTGTCCGCCTTGGTCTGACCAGGACGGTCCTGCGCTTTTCACTCGGACTCGCGCGTGCGTTAGGCCCGCGCACTTCATTTGGCTGCCCCAGTGAGGCGGAATCTGTGATTCCCCTATCTTGTTTTCATCTTGGTCCGCCACGAGGACTCGGGTTGCTCTAGAGCAGCTCGCCACATGAGCAGACTCCCTGTTGATCTGCCGCCTCGGAACAAGCTAGGAAGGTTCCTCGCCAGATCAACGCTCAGCGAATCTATCACCCCCTCTATCCCAGGAGCCTTGCCAGCTTCGACCAGTCCCCTGGCTGAAGAAATACCTTCCCAGCTAGAAGACGAACCCATCATCGCCCCAGAAGCTCGCCCGGCATCCTCTTCCTTTCCATCTTCCGCTCTCATCTCACGCACCACCTCCGTTCTAAACGCACCGTCACCGAGCCAGAAATCAATCTACCTAGGACAATATTCGGAACCCCTCTTCGCCCACTGACCTACGCGCTGCGGGAGGCTAACCCATTCTCGGACTCTCCTGCCGACTCTGCCGCTTCCGTTCCCGAGGAGGACAACCACAGTCTGGATCGAGACAACGAAACCCCACCCTTACACGGTCCACTAGACGACATTCCCCACTTCCCTACTAGAGTCAACCGCCCCCTACCGATCGCTCCGAGCCGAACGCCCACTCACACGCCCGCACCCCCTACCTTACCTCCCAGACCACCAATTCACTACACCACCCAGCCACCAATCCACTACGCCACCCAGCCACCAATCCACTACATCACCCAACCACCTATGGCGAACCCCCAGATGTACCAGCCTGCACCCCCAAACCAAAGCTATGGCCCAGCAGCCATGCCGGCACAACACTCAAGTCGCGCGCCATACTTCTCTGGACGGGTTGAAGACTCGCTGGAGTACTTCTTGCAGGACTATGAGGAGCTAGCTGAGAGCTGCCGCCTGACAGAACATCAAAAAGTGGAGAAAATTCTACGATACATCCCCGCGTCCATGCGTGATCTATGGAAAACTAGGCCCGGCTTTGCTAGTCACTGCTGGCTGACCTTCCGGCATTCTCTGGAAAAGATCTACACCACTGTCTCATTACAAAGCCAGTACTCTAAGCAGAAGCTATATGACTTCATCAGGTACTCTGCCAGATCACGAATGGTCGAGGAACGGGACGTGCTAGTATACTACCGCCGCTTTCTCACGCTAAGTGACCCACTCTTCGACTCGAACCGGCTGACCGTTGGAGAACGGGACACAGCCTTCTGGCACGGCTTCCACCCAGAAGATCGGAAGGAGCTATTCCCCCGGCTCATAGCGAAGCAACCTGACATACTGGCCAACGTCGCCTTTGATTTCCAGGACGTGTACGACGTAGCGTGTGCCGTCTTCGCAGGAAGTCAGTTCTTCCCACTCGAGCTCCAGGACCAATGGGCGGACGAATATCCCCAAGTGAGAGGTAACACCTCGAACCCGGCCTACGAACATTGGTTCGGACCTGAAGAACGCGACCCCCGACAACACGATCACCATCGACACGCGCCAGAACGCGCGCACAACCCCCCGCCACCTGAGCCCCCTGTGCGAGACTACCGCCGCCAGCCAGAACCCGAGACACGCCGCGCCATCACCCCGGCTGTTGAAACCAAAACCGTCCGATTCCGGGACCCCTCCACCGAAGACCAATCGATGGAGGACCTCATAGGGAAGATGCATGGCATGGATATTCGCGAGCGATCCTATGCCATCCTGTACACACAATGCGCTGACAGGTTCCCTATCATCATGCAGACTCTGCCTAAGCCCGAGTTCATTGGAGCTGCGCCCTCCCCAGCGGCTGCATTTACCTACCAAACGCCGTCAGCACCACCACTCCCTGTCAGACCAGCTTGGACACCTTCCCCGATTCACGTACCTGCTGCCGCGCCCGTCCCGGCGGCGGACTCATCCTCGCGCTACCTCAGAAAAAGCGCGCGCATCGACGGCTGCGCTTTTTGCACGCAGCCGACCCATCGCATCCGAGATTGCCCCACCGTCAAAGAGTACATCGACTCGGGTCGGGCACTCGTGCAAAACGATCGCCTCCATCTGCCTGATGGAAGGCCTATCCCCTACGACGGCTCCGGTCGAGGCTTACAGGGCAGCATTGACTCATGGATCGCCGCGCAGTATCCTCCCACCGCTAACGCACCTGTACAGACCGCTTACATACGAGAGGCACCATCTCCAGCTGCGATGACTCTGGACCAGCGAAGCAGTTCCTCTAGCCGCATAGAGGAGATTGTGGAAGCTAACATCCTCCAGGTCTTTGAGATCACTTGCCCTGACTCAGACGACGAATCTGCCGACGATCCACTCGACATCTTTGAGGTCTTTGCGACCGAAAAGAAAAAGCGGGACAACAGAGCCTCTGGACTACCTGAGCTGTCAGAACCTGCCCTAGCCGCCACCCCACCGCCGCCAAACATCTCCATGCACCTGGCCGCAGTACCGCTATCAGGCCGGCGCCGTCGACCATCAGCTTGTCTCAGAGCTACAGGGCTGGCTACTAGACGGCAAACTCACTCAGACCACCCCTGCCCACATCCTCGCCGCTAGCCCCACAATTCGCAAGGAGATAGCAGAGAAGCTGCGAATGCGTAAGGTGGAGACTAACAGCTATGAGGAGTCACCTGACCACGACACTCCTCAATCTCCTATCGCTGCAGACTCGCCCTCTCTGGAAGTGATGAGCTTCTCAGTCCCGTGGGAGCCTGCTTTCACCCTCCCCTTACAAGAAATCAACGTGCTAATAGGCGGCAAAGCGTGGGAAGCTGGTGTCATGGACTCCGGCTCCCAGATCGTTGCCATTCGACAGGACTTAGCCCGCGAAGTCCAAGCGCTGATCAATCCCAAGCGGCTCCTCGAGATGGAGGGAGCTAACGGCGCCACAGCCTGGACTTTGGGATGCGCTGAGTACCTCAAAATGAAGATCGGCGATGTCCCCTTCAAAATTCATGCCCACGTAGTAGAGCACGCGCCCTTTCGCCTGCTCCTCGGACGCCCATTCCAGAGCGCCCTCCTTTCCCGCGTCGAAGACCTCCCTGATGGGAAGGTCGAGGTCTCTATCCACGATCCCTCAAATATCGGACGACGCATCATCATTCCATCACAGCCACGCAAAGGGCGATTTGCCAGCGTCCGGATCTTCTCCTACGGCGACGCAGACAGCTCGGACAACCATATTAGCGATAGGCAGTGCTTTATCTCTGACCCTCACCCTGCTGACACTGCCGCATCCACTCTAGCATACAAAAAAGTCACTAAGAAGGTCCGGCCGGTTCCCACTTCACTTCCTGAGGACTTCCGCTGCATACGACGCATCCCTGTCGACCCTTTGCTTTCCCTCTTACCACTTCCTTCTCACCCACCTGAGTTCTCGCCTGGATCTCGCCTTACGCAGGAACGCCTCGACGCACTGGAGCTCAACCGCCACAACTTCTTGTGGCCTGAGGAAATCAAACTACTGCACCACGTCCTCAAAACCAATGAACTCGGACTTGCGTGGACCGAGGCTGAGAAAGGCCGCTTCCGCGACGACTATTTCTCTCCGGTCAAGATACCTGTTGTCGAGCACGTGCCTTGGGCACACAAAAACATCCCGATCCCCACCGGCATCCTCAACGATGTCATTCAAATATTCAAAGACAAGTTTGCTGCGGGAGTCTATGAACATTCTGACGCATCCTACCGATCTAAGTGGTTCTGCGTCAAAAAGAAATCTGGAGCGCTCCGTCTCGTGCACGACCTCCAGCCCCTCAACGCAGTCACCATCCGCAACTCGGGAATCCCTCCCCTTGCTGACCAACTTATAGAGGCCATGGCAGGACGAGCATGTTACAGCATGCTCGACCTCTTCGTCGGTTATGATCACCGGACCCTCGACGTTGCATCACGCGATCTAACTACCATTCAGTCCCCTATTGGCGCCATGAGACTGACATGCCTGCCACAGGGATGGACCAACGCCGGTGCCATCTTCCACGAAGATGTCACATTCATCCTAGAGCCTGAGATCCCCCACGTCGCCTGGCCCTACATGGATGACTGCAGCATCAAAGGTCCCGCGACACGCAGTGAAACCGAAGACGGAGGCTTCGCCACCATCCCCGACAACCCCGGTATTCGAACCTTCATGTGGCAGCACCTCTCTGACGTACACCGCATCCTCCACCGCTTCTGCTGCGCCGGCGCCACCGTCTCTGCAACGAAACTCTTCATTGCAGTCCCAGAAATCATCATTCTTGGGCATAAGTGTAATTATGAGGGCCGTATTCCTGACGAGTCGAAGATCGCCCGGATCCGAGATTGGCCACCTTGCCGAAGCATCACGGACGTCCGCGCCTTTCTCGGGACTGCCGGCTTCATGCGGATTTGGATCAAAAGCTACTCTTCGATCGCGCGCCCCCTTGTCGACCTCACACGCAAAGGCGAGACCTTCGCTTGGCACCCTCAGCACGAAGAAGCAATGCAGGCGTTGAAAGACGCCATCATCAGTTCCCCCGCCCTCATCACGATCGATTATACATCTGATCGACCTGTCTTCTTAGCCATAGATTCATCCACCCGCGGCGTTGGCTGGATCTTGTCTCAGGAAGGCAAGGACGCCCAGCGACGACCCGCCCGTTTTGGGTCGATTTCGTGGAACGAACGCGAGAGCCGTTACTCGCAGGCAAAGATTGAACTCTACGGATTGTTCCGCGCTCTCCGCGCGCTCCGTTTTCACCTCATCGGCATCCACCACCTCATAGTTGAGATGGACGCTTTATACATCCATGGTATGCTTAACAACCCCGACGTGCAACCTAACGCTACGATCAACAGATGGATCGCCGCCATTCATCTGTTTGACTTCAAACTCACCCACATCCCCGCTGACAAACATCGCGGACCTGACGGTCTCTCGCGACGCCCGCCGGCCACGGCGAGGACAACGATGACGACATGATCCGGAAGAATGGATCGATCACGCCCTCTCCCTCAGCATCTGGGTCGAGACGCGGCTAGCCAACCAGTTCACCGAGTCAGGTAGCATCCTAGTCTGGATGCTCACCATCGACGACGCAACCATCGACGCGCGCCCTGACGCGAAGCGTCTCATGGCCGGCAACCAAGGCCATCGAATCACACCGTCCTGGGTAGCTTTCGCAGATGAGGAACAGCTGAGCAGTGACTCCACGAAAAATGCCTTCCATTCTGACTCCACCTCCCTTCCCACCAGCGAGAACGGCACCAAGCAGGACGGCGAAGTAGATCGCATCCGGCTTTACCTCGCCTCGCCGCAGCCGCCGCCCGAGCTCTCCGGCAACGGACTGACGAGCTTCCTTAACAGAGTCGGACGTTTCCTCTTGATAGAAGGATGACTCTGGCGACGGCAACGCCAAGGACGTCACCAGCTGTACCTCGACCCGCCGCTCCGTCTCCCCATCATCCGCGACACCCACGACAAATTGGGTCATAAAGGCTTTTACTCAACTCGCCGCACGCTGCTGGACAGGTTCTGGTGGCCATCGCTCGAACACGACGTCAAGTGGTACATTGACACTTGCCACCAGTGTCAGCTGCGCCAGACCACAAAGATCCGCATCCCCCCTATCGTTGATACGCCCGCACCCTTATTCCATAAAGTTTACGCTGACACCATGTTCATGCCCCTCGTCGGAGGCTTCCGCTATATTATACAGGCCCGCTGCTCCCTCACCGCGTGGCCCGAGTGGCGCGCGCTCCGAACCGAAACCGGACGCACCATCGGCGCGTTCCTCTTCGAGGACATCCTGTGCCGATGGGGTGCTGTCGAAGAGATTGTCACTGACAACGGCACTCCCTACGTCGCAGCGCTAGACTGGCTAGCAGGCAAGTATGGCATTCGTCATATTAGAATTTCGGCCTACAACTCCCGCGCGAACGGTATTGTCGAACGACAGCACCGCACCATCCGCGAGTCGATCGTCAAGGCGTGCGACGACAACATCGCGAAGTGGCCGGCGATCGTGCCGCTGGCATTTTGGGCTGACCGCGCTACCACGCGGAAGTCCACCGGCTTCTCCCCCTTCTACATGGCCCACGGCGTCGAGCCCATCCTTCCATTTGACATCACTTTAGCCACCTTCCTCGTCCCTGACCTCACCAAGCCACTCTCGACCGCCGACCTCATCGCCGTGCGCACTCGCCAGCTCGAACTACGCCCAGCAGACCTCGAGCGCATCCACGAGCGCATCCTCAAAAGCCGCTTCGCCTCGGTTCACCAGTTCGAACGCCAGCACGAGAAGGCGATCAAGGACTTCAACTTTAAGCCAGGCGCCCTCGTCCTCGTACGAAATTCGACCATCGAATCGGATCTCGGATGCAAAACCAAACCCCGTTACCTCGGCCCCATGGTCATAGTCCGGAGGACTCGCAACGGCGCATACCGCCTTGCTGAGCTAGACGGCGCGGTTTCTAAACTACGCTATGCTGCTTTTCGTCTCGTACCTTACTTCTCTCGCTCACAGACTTTTATTCCAGTTACTAGGCTATTAGACAGGGAGGATCTTATTGCAGTTATCGAAGACGACAACGCCGCGGACGCGAAGGGCCTTGATGATGAGATATAGACATTGACCGGGGACGGTCAAGATTTTGACCCCCCGGGAGATGTAAGGTGAGGCTTCCCGTTGTGCTCGGAACACGACACTTCGGGGCACCCGTGATGCCATAATTGTGAACTGAGACGCCCCTCCATTCGCGGTTTGTCCTTCAACTTCGATGACGCTCTCCGAGACCTCCCTCGTCGAAGAGCTGCGTAACCAAAAGCTGTATAGAGACTAACTCGTACGCCCATAATCTTTTTCTTTCTTTATTTTCCTTCCCCATTCTCTCTAGCGAACTCTTATTACATGTTACCTGAACGTCGCCGCTCTCACCATCTCTCTTACAGGCTATCCCCTTCTCTGAATGCGTCCTAGGTCTTCACTTCCCTATGCCGGCGTCGCTCGACGCCACGAATGCTCTCGGCCATCTTTTTCTTCCATACAGTCATGATCCGTAACTGCGCGCCCGACGTCCCTTTACATTCCACAGCGCCGCCTCTCCCTTACTCAGCCTCTTTCCTTCCCCTTTCGACCTTATTGTACGCAGAATCATTAACGCGCCCAAAATGTATATAAGTACACAGAAGCCCCTGATGTAGGGGCAGTTCAGCCTTGTGGAAATCGACTCCCACTGTTCTCGAAACGTCTCTGCGTGATCTGCTTCTCTCTTTTCCCTTTTTCCTTTCCCCTTTTCCCTCTCGGTTCTCGACACACTCGCTTAGGCAATCGGGCCAACGCGTGCTCCGGAACGGATCAATCACCTCGTCTTTCCTCCTCCTCATCTCCTTCTGCTTCGCTCTTTATCCTCTCCCTCGCTGCCGCCTTCGCTACGCCTCAGCCGACCGAAGCTTCGACGCCCCTATCAGCTCGACCTGTCCACCTTGGTCTGACCAGGACGGTCCTGCGCTTTTCACTCGGACTCGCGCGTGCGTTAGGCCCGCGCACTTCAACGCACAGGAGAGCAGGATTGGTACTCCGTGTAGGGATGTGCCACATACTCTGCATCTCGCTGCCGTTCAAGTTCACCCCAGATCTGTTCATTAGATCGTGGCTGAGAACTGAAGGGTGGTGCACTCACTGTGCGGACCGGAGTAGTGGAACGCGGCGGTGTGTTGCTGGGTGTGGAGGCGAGGGAAGTGTCTGGGCTGTACTCCTCAATGGTAAAGAGCGAACCAGAGGGAGTAGGAGCGCGTTCAGGAAGGTCATCGTCTTCCTGATAGATTGGTCCGGTCGTCAAGCGACTAGACCCAGCAGTCATTCTGCCTCCAATCCGCTGCTGGAGCGGGATTGGATCCAGATTGGCGGGCAGAGTGATGCGCTGCTCAAGCGTCTTTAGGACGCGCTGTGTAGCTGGCTGTCCTATGTTAGCAGCGAGTGTCATCGCGCTTGCAAAGGACGGATAGAAAGTCTTAGCCACTTCGTTCCGCTGGACGAAGGGCTGTGTGGATTCTACAGTGTGCGTGTCAATCCCAGAGGGACTGATTGCAGCAACAGTAGCAAAGGCAGGGGAGGGAAGCGCAGCGACGTTGGCAATATGGACATGTTCGTGCTGCTTGCCCTTGCGTCCTGCACGTGTGCCACGAGAAAACTTTGTCTTGTTCAGGGACTTGCGGCCTTGCAGTGCTTTCCCTTTGTATGATGAGGAGGATTGGTGATCGAGTTGCTGATGGAATGAAGGGGGTCCCTTCCGTCGCTTTACCGTGGAGAGCTTCTGCGCTTGGCAGAAGTAGGATGATTTGCGCTTGCTTTCTTCCCATTGGCAGCATCCCACTGCGATAGGCAGAAGTTCTTGACGACTGGGATGGCGAGGTTGGAGATTGTAGCTCCAACAAGGATGAGGGGAATGGTGTGAGACCATTGCGCAGGCAGCGCATTGAGAAGCATCATTGCTTGAATGGTGGGAGGAATCTTGACGTTGATAGCGTCAAGGCGGTCATAGATTCCTTGCAGATATTCAATCTGCGGGGAAGGATGGCGAGAGGGATCAATGCGGAAGTTGGATGCGAGGCGGTATTGCTGGTAGGCATAGGAAGGGGAGGATCCGGCATACTGGTCTTTGAGATATTCCCAAATCTCCGGAGCATCTTTCCTTCCCATCGCATCCTGAAGGGACGGTGTCATGTGGAGCAGGAGGTTACCAACGGCAAGATCGTTGGTGGCATTCCATTCCTCGTGAGCAGCTACAATGTTCGCAGGAGGGTCAGGGATGTCAGCCCCAGCAGCCTGAGTGGCTGCAACAGCAGGGTCGATCGGAAAGTGTCAAGGCGGGCAGTAATCCGCCAGAGTTTCTGTGTCTTGAGGAAGGGTTCCATGGCACGAACCCATTGGCATAGTTAGTGCCATCCAAGACAGGGACCAGAGATACAAGAGCAGAGGACATTGCTGGAGGTAGATTTGATGTGAGAAAGGTGTCTGGAAGAGTAATCAGCATATTGACTATGCGAGTGAGAACTCAGAAAAAGAATCGCGCTTTCTCTCCAGGTCCTGCTCAAGCTACACTGTTGCCAACAGTGAGCGGGATGTAAACTCTGTGACTGGTTGCATAGTGTGGCCTTGAATTAATGCAGTTTGCATGGTATTGTTGGAAAATGATTACGTGACAATCCCACACAAAGTGCAAGAATTGGAAGGTGCATAGAGATGTCTCAAGAAGACCTCTTCGCCGCTTTCAGGCGTAACCTTCATAGTGTATTGATCACTGTGCAGGTCCCGCCTGGAAGACGATCAAGGGGACTCCTTGAGTCATCCCTCACTACTACACTGTGGGCAAACACATCCCTCATGACCATAGTGGTGCGCAAGTCTGGAGTTTTGTCAAGACTAGCGGGCCAATGTGTCCATGCGCGATATGTTCCCATAGAGTAGCAATGAGGGGAACCATCGCGTGGAGGAGGATCTAGCAACTTCAATCTGCTGGCCATGAAGGTGAAAGGGTTACGCAGTGAGTGCTTCACCAAGTAGCCAGTTCAGCTTCAAGGCGAGGAGAGAGAAATTGCAGGGCCTACTACAGGCGTGGTTCTCTCTATCACTGCAAACAGCGTCTGATAATGAGTGTCGTTGACAATGTCATTATCAGAATGTCTATGCTGCGTTGTTTGCCAGCGTAGCCTAGGCATTCTGGTAACGGCTACTGGCAACGACGCGCATTAGAGACATAAGAGTCTTTGGGGAATGCTCATGATGGTGTACTGATCTAGTACACCATGACAAGCGTTCTCCTGCTTGCTTGCTTGTCAGTTGCTGACAAGACTCACAGCGAAGCACCTCTGATGGTTGTGTTGACAAACATCAGCAGTACTTTGCTGTGTAATCTTCGTCAACATCTGACAACCACCAAGGAGGGAGGCATCCCATGCAGCCTAGGCGTGCACATGTGCGGCTTAGAGGTTCTCTTCATCATGATTGACGAAGAGAAACACTAACCTGCGCAGATGAATGCAGCAGGACAGCTTGACGCTGTGCGCAACAGTGTGCAGCCATGAAGGCGCATATTGCAGCCATTGAAGGCGCAAAGAGCAGAGGCAGCTCGCAAGAGCGCCATGGGCAACCAGGGCCCATAACCTGTTGAGCAGCACATAGTGCGCATACAACCAGGGAGTAAGAGACTCACTTATACAGCGACAAGTAGAAGTCAGAGTACTAAGGATTAGTGCGTACTACCAAGGAGCTTATATACATGAAGGACAGGAGTGACTGGTCACTATGTGACAGTAAACTAATAACCGTAAAGGAGTGTCCTTGTAAATCCCATAAGGGGATTGCTCTACTCAACTAGGGCGTGGTATAGAGCCCCTAACCGGATGCATGGCTATGCCGGCTTGTGTGTTTCCGGTTCAACATGGTCCTCTTGAGAGGGGACAACCCATTCCATTCATGCCTTTGCTGACTCAAGTACGATACGCACCTGTTCCTGATTGGACTGATTTGATTCTCTGATGATTGTACTATAAGAGCCACTGACAGCATTGCCCTTAGTTGCAAAAATGTCTTCCCCAGACTCCCATTCACCCCTCGTCCTCTCCTCATTATCCTCATCCCCGGAACCGACACCTCGCGCACCCATTTATCGACCCCCTCGACGCTTCTACGCACCACGACACCCACGACGATGACGCTCGCGAAACACGAATGACAGAGACGAATTAGAGCGTCACATGCAAGAATTCACCCAAAAGGTGCATGAAGCCGGACAACAAGCAGTACAAGCTCATGAACGATTCGAGGCACGGTTCAACATAGGGGTACACTACTCATTCATCTACACACCGGAAGAGGACACGACCATGACTGATGTCTGGTGAAGCCAGGACTCTTCAGACCTGACAGAGGGGCAGTGTTACAATTTCTTTCCCATTTCCTTTATTCCCTACACCGACCCAGGACCCGCATCGAACCCGCGACTCGACTACGATACTGAGACTCATGTGACCCAATACGGGAGGGCCTTCTCGCCCTGCGAACCCTATATAAGGTAGCCTAGACTGTAGTCTCATCTCTAGGCTTGTTCTCTTCGTACCAATACCGAGCTACACTCTGGCCCTTGGTGGCTATCGTATTCCCCTTTCATCTTGTGAACCATCAGATCCTCAGGCCATTTGCCTGACTCTGGATTCCCCTGTATTGAACCTCTGACTAGGGGTTGTACACATAAGGGGACCGCCACTGCGTCCTGTCTTAAACACGAAGACTGCAGTGTCCAGGTCGATCACGTGACCTGACGAACCTTGACCAATACGCTCAGAGCTCGAGCGTAACAGTTAGTGACTGAGGCACGTGACTTGTACTTGTATAGCTCGAGACTCCCACGACTGTGTACCATATAAAGACTTGCGGGCTCGATATAGAGACCCTAAGCTAGTTCTTCTCATACCAATACTAGTCTTGTGATTCACCGATTCCCACTCTACTTGTGAACCACGACTTCTCTGGGAGACTCCAGACATCGATCGATCCTCTAGTCTGAAGGCCTCATCAGCCTCAGCGTGACAGAGCGATACACGTGAAGACTACGCATAACACAGCCACAGTGGTGGTGGCAGCAGCAATGCAGACATGGCGGTGATGGCAGTGGTGGCAGGGAGTGTTTAAATTATCTTTCATTCATTTCTTCCTGTCTCATAGCTACAACTCAATTATAATTTTGATTTGCATGTTCCTAATTTTTGTGATAAAACCTATGGGTATGAATGACACTGCAGGTTTTACATGTGGAGTGTGGTACTAGTGTGGCACAGGCGCAAGGTGGGGTATGATGTGGGTGCAGTGTGGAACAGGTGTGGGGTGCAGGGTGCAGGGGTGTGGTGTGCGGTGTTGGCCATATGGGCATGGGCATGGTTGTGGTGTGGAGCAGGTGTGGTATGGTACAAGTGTGGGGTATGCACAGTGTTACACAGGTACACACCGTACCAACACCATGGCAACCCTTGTGGTAAAAACTGTGGTTTTACCCACACCCATGTGGAACACTATGTATATTAATGTCCCTTATAATGGTTCATAATCTTTATGCTGCCTTATAAACACCTGTAAAGTATCATAACACATGGAAAACATTTTGGGCTCTGGCAATGTGTTAGGCTCAAGCGTTGGCCTTCTGCACAACTTGTGCGACTGGTTGGTTCATTAACTTGGTCTAGCCCAAGTCTAGGCTTTCTGTGGACTCTGGAGGGCCTGGAACGCACAGGCGAAGTGTGATTCACAAGGAGAGTGGACAGTCCCTTCAGTGTGATGTTAGATAGGATCGAGGGATTGTATCTACACAACACAATGAGAGAAAAGTGGATTGACACTTCAAGGGGTAGGGCACAAGCTTGGCAAAGCTCCTGCCTCTGCGCCTTGAGGGGAAGTGCAGGCTAAGGTAATCACAAGACAACCTCAGCTTGCAGAACAGGGGAACTAGCTTGATTGCTCAAGAAGTCGAGTCTGGGATACATACAGATGAAGCAAAGCACTATAAGTACTGAGTAGGGTCGAGGGTAGTGCGTCATCGTAATTATGATGTCATGTACAAGGGCAGAGGGTAAACGCGTCATCGTACAGGGTAGAGGGTAGGTGCATCATCGTACAAGGGCCTAGGGCCCCTCATCAGTCAGCAGTAAGCGGCCTCATGGTTCACATGAGGCAGTTGGGTCAAGGGGAGAGCATATGGGGAAATGAAAAGTAAAAGTACCCAGCCCAGAGCAGTCCAGATCGTAACACAATGCCCAAAAATGCCCAAAATTTTTTGACCAATTTGCTGATGACTAGCTATGACTTGGGGTAGCCAAAAAACTAGACTTTTTATTCATCTCCTTGACAGGGCATACTCCCCAAAAGGCATACCCTTTGGTGTACTCCTGAGGGGGTATGCCTTATATGAGAGTTGACTGTAAATTCTGGCAAAGTAGATATTTTATTTGTCATGCTATTTGTTGTGGGGGAAGAGCTGACTTCTGAGGTGAATTTAACCCATTGGCAGGTTGATACAACAGCCATCATTCACCTGACATATTGGGATTGACAGGTGAGTCAACGAGGGGGATGATCCGTAGCCATTAGTAATGGAGTGTTTGGGAAGCAAGATGCAAGTGCAGCGCGATTAGCGTTCGGGTGCGCTCAGGCTCTTTGTCATGCCCGGGATTTATGAGCGCCGGCTGAACGCACGGTACTGTACCCTCATTCCTTCATCATGGCTGACGGCCAAGAGATTACAATCACCACTATCGCTGCCAGTACTACATCCGGTCCCTCATCTCCATCTTCTCCTCCCCCAGTCTTAGACTCGGCCAGATCTCCCATGCTACGCGCTCGCCCTCGTCTCCCCGCTGGCCCTAGAACTCGCAAACAGACGGCATTCGCACAGCGACCTTCACTACTCGAAGATACATCAAAAGTTCAGGATCCCTCCTTCCAACAGATCCGCGAACCACCCTCAGATCCAGCTCCCGCCTGGACCATAACCGCCCACGGTTCAGATATCCAATTGTCGGACCCCTTCTCTCCCTCATCCGTACCTCTTTTATCGACACCCATTTCCCCCCAGCAAACTGTAAACCGTCAAACAGAGTCCCCGGTCCCCCCAGTTGAGCCGGGGCAATCATTACCTTTCCACCCTTCAGCGTCCCCGAGCCCAGATACATCTCAAACGTCTTTATCTCTTTCGCGTAGCCACCTACCCCTCCAAGACCGTCCCATGTCCCCCCAGTTACTCTCCGCACAGGGCACCTCTCGCCCAGGGACGCCTGCCCCCTTCCCCCCCTTCTCATCTTCCCTGACAAACCCCGTTCCTCGGAAGCCCTCTCAAGCCACAGTTTCCTCGGCTACGACTCCTCCGCTCGTTCTTCCTGCCGCCCAAATGAATCTCTCACCTGAGCCGCTTCCTTACAAGTACCTAACACTCGATGCCGCTCATTGGACCCTCACATCGGCGGAGCTTCAATCCCTCGTCTCGAGCGCCATCCGCGAGAGCGCAAAGGAACAGTTCATCCGCCTCCTCCCGTCGACTATCATCGATACCCAGATGCCTGAAGATGCTGCGCGTATAGAGCACTCCTGGGACGCCGCCGCCGCACGCTGGCGCTTTGAGGCGCACCGCCGCAACATGTTGCTGCGCGCACTCGCAGCATCCGGCGCGGACAGCGACTTGCTCGCCCAACTCAGCGGCACCCTATCCAACATCGATTCGCACGCTCAAGATCTGCTGCATGCGGCGGTGCAACGCACACAGTTCACCACTGCCCGCGACACCCATCGCGCGAGCGCCCTTGCCGTTGCGCTGCGAAAGCTGAATGCGAGCTATGCACGCCGTACACGTGACCTCGACAAGTCCCGCGCGCACATCGCTGATCTGCGCAGCGAGATTGACGAGGCGTGGAAGGTCGCCAAGGAACAGGCGATTCTAATCGATGACCTCAGGGCTGCGGCCCTCGAGCAGCGCGAAAAGACCACCACTGGCTTGGGCGACTCAGTGACCGACGACGGCCATCCTGATGACGATGATGCGAGCGGTAGAGACGGTGCGAGCGTCGATCTCACCATGATCTCGCGCGCCGAGGTCATCGATGTGACTGGAAAGGCCGTTGCTGCCCAGGCGCGGCTCACGATGATGCGGACTGACCACCCTTCGGGCTCGCGTGCCCCGCCCCCTACCTTCAATTCACGCTACCAGTTGTCCTCCATGACGCCCGGGACGGACACTCCTCTACACAGGCAGCCGTCTACAACGAGCCAGGTAAGCCGCGTAAGCGCCGCCCGTAAGCGTAGCAGGCGCAAGAGCAAGGCGAGCCTGCGCCTCCCCGCATCCGTTAGTGCCCGCTCGCACTCGACTGCGCGGAGTGCGCGGAGTAAGAGCCGTAACAAGAAGGGAAAGGAGCCTGCGCAGGCAGAACATCCCCTTCCCTGGCTGCCGACTGATATGGAAGGGTCTTTTCTGGAGATGGAAGGCCGTCCAGCTGGCGACGACTGTGAAGAAGATGGAAGCGAAGGCGATGGTGGCGACGACGACGACGGAAGAGCGGATGGAGAGCTATCCCCAAACGGTGCACAAACCGGTCCGTGATGCGCATTCTCTCCCCCCGCTCTACTTTGCTGACCGATGAGGGTATCATTATCACTGCCTACAGCTAGACCCCCCTTCACCCACCCCTGTCTGCTTTTACCCCTACACGGGAGGAGCAAGCACCACTCGTGCTGAAAGTCACCTCATCTTCCCCAACATTCTCTCCTTCACCTCTGAACGATGACGCTCCCCCGGCGGCAAGGGTACCGTTGGCGCAAAGATCCACTTCCTTTTCTTCGACTTCTACCCCCTCAAACTACCCTTCGACCGCAGCGCCGTCCATCGCGTCCACGCCAATTCTTCCCCCTTCGTCAGACTCCCACCGCCCACCACTACCATCGCGCCCACGGTCTGACGGTGCTGACGCGCGCGAAGAAGTCGCACGAGCGGGAGACCTGATCCCCGATCCTGCTTCCATCTTTTCCGTTACCACGACCGCATCCGCGCCCGATCTCGCACGTGATCCGTCGCTTGATATGCCTCCGATCTCCGACGGTGGTAGCAAGCACCACAGTCATGCGGGCGCCAAAATTCGACGCAGCTTCAGCCAACTGCTGCACTTTGGCGAGGGCTCGCACACGCGCCGGCGGAGCATGCCGTTTGCATTCAAGGTCCGTAGCGCGGTCGTGGGTTCGGAGACCAGTGCTGGCGCACTGACGCGGGATTCGCGTGGAGAGTTGCACTGGGGTGAAGAATTGGAAGATGGATGGGAAGATACGCGTGAGGACGATGAGTAGAAGGATCTTTTCTTTTTTCAGCTCCAAAAGGGTATGCTTTATGATGTTCGCGTTGCAGTGCCCTTGGGTTGTTCAGCCTGCAGATCTTCGTTCATCTCTTTGTACTCGCTCTCCCCAATCATACATGTCCCGCTTTCTTTATATACCTCACATCAATTATATATCTCTCGCGCTACGTTCTTGACCCCGTCCTTTCTCAGTTTACCCGGACCGGATGTCGATTCGGTGCTGTGGGCTGGGGATACATCTTCGTACTGTACGCATGCTCCTCCAAGCATATTTAATACACGTTCCCGACTCTACCAATGTTAGGAAACGAACACAAGGCTGATCTACATATCTTGTTGGGCTAGAGCGCGTGCGCCCCGGTTCGCGATGACAGTAAAGTTGCGTGAGCCCCAGTTGGTCTTTGTCGCCTCTGCGCTAGGCGGGAGATCCGCAGTGCCGCGCTCCCCGGCGATGCGCATGCCCTTTCCCAGCTGATCAACCTGCATAGAGTGTACGTGCATAGACACACGATACAAAGTCAGAAGAATACGTAGAGTTCAAGAGGGAGTGACGTACGTTGATCTGAAGTTTATCCGTGAACAGTGACAGCCCCGTGAATATCGGCCTGTTCGTCACACCAACGGAGCTCAAAGTCAGCGAGCGCTTCATGCGGTTGGCACTTACCCTGCGATCGCCTCGACAGGCCGAAATACCAGCCGGTTCGTATTGCGCAGAAAACCAGGGCGGAAGACGATCGTGTCAGCGTACCCGATGTCGGCCAGCCCTTGTTCGGTCGCGGCTTTGCAGCGCGAGTAGAACGAGTACGCGTCCTTGTTCGCCACGCCGGACTTTGCGAAATAGACCGTACCAGTAACCGCGATGTGTCAACAGTAGTGCTATAGAGGGGCGCGAGAGGGAAACTGACCGAGACGTAGACGAGACGTTGGCGCTGGGATGCGTCGCTGGTTTTTGCGGCGCGAGCGGCGTTGAGGACGTAGTCCTTATCTACTTTTTCAAAGTTTTCGTGTGTCTTGGCGTCACGCATATTCGTCGCAAGCCTACACAAAAGAAAAGTGGGAAAAACGTCCGCGTGTGTTCTACGCGAATGATTTTCGCTCACGCGATAAAGACGACGTCGAACTTGCCCTCACGAAAGGTATCCTGCCAGTCGTCGATACCCGAATCCGCCTTGTCAAAATCGACCTTCCGTTGGTCGAGCTTTGCGCGCACATGCTCAGGAAAGCTCTCGAGCGGCGTGAGGCGGCGCCCTGCCTCGCACACACGCGTAAAGTGCGCTGAGCCGAGCACCTCGCGCAGGACGTGCCTCCCGACCTGACCTGTCCCACCTAGTACGAGCGCAGACTTGCCTGGGGCTACAACCCAGCATGGGGTCAGAACGTGGACACGGCGACGTGCGTGCGCACTGACCCGACATTATCAGACTAAGTTGAAGCAATTGTAAGGGAGGAAAGTAGTGTTCGTCTCCTTAGTCACCTCGGGGGCACTCAGAACCGGTTCGGAAGCGAATACGGTATCCTTCCGCACAGAATTACATGCCACCAAATAAGTAGGATGGCGAACACTCAGATTGCCCTTCCATAAAGCACAGGCATGATTTGATGCAAAAAAGGCAGGCGTTGGGGAAATCAAATTCGACATTCAGGTATCACAGGTGCTCCGGGCCCAGGATTTACTGTATCCGCAATCTTTTATCACGCGATAACAATTCAAAGTACGGCATCACTACCGAGGGA
This sequence comes from Lactifluus subvellereus, assembly GCA_022496195.1. Lineage (NCBI taxonomy): Eukaryota > Fungi > Basidiomycota > Agaricomycetes > Russulales > Russulaceae > Lactifluus > Lactifluus subvellereus. The sequence continues at coordinate 141,624 of WTXC01000061.1, read as the reverse complement.
ACATCGGACAACGATAATTGTTCTTTCTTCAGGCCACTGACCTACAGGATTCAAAATCTACGCTTTCCACTCCGACTTTGGCACGCTGTCGATTCCCTCACTGCTGTAGTTCAACATAGGTTGCTGCAAAACCTCCCGTCAGCCAAGAGCATATCCCCAAATCCCGCAGATCGACGGAGTGAAAACACGTACCGGGGAACAGCCCAACGCTGCCATGCTGGTTGCGGCCTGACCACCAATCCTCCGAGACAGCTTCGATCTCAGTGATCGTGTCACCCTCGCGGAAGGATAGTTCGTTGTCCTCCGCAGCGTCGTAGCTATAGGGACAAAAACATATCAGCCAGAAGCCTCAAAAGAAATGGACCCAGGAATCGCCCGGCTTACTCGTATAACGCGATCGCGATGACGCCCGCGGGTGCAGGCTCCGGCTCCGGCTCCGGCGCAACGGGAATGGCTGGCGCAGCCGGCGGGGGCGGAGGTGGAGGCGGAGGCGGAGGCGGAGGCGGAGGCGGAGGTGGAGGTGGAGGCGGGGGAGCTTCCGCCTCTGATTCTGGCTCGGGCTCAGGTTCGGCGTGCGCCTCAATGAGCGTGACGTAAGCTGCTGGGAACAATCCACTCCGGGTGCCATCTGCGCTGGTGCCGGACCACCAGTCTGCGTCTTCTTGCACGATCTGCACGATGAGCTCTCCTTCGACGAGTGACAGCTCGTTATCTTCAGCAGCCTGATATATGGTGTTTATGAACGCGAATAGAGAGGGAGGTGGGGAGCCGGTTACGCACCTCATAATCGTACTGAGCGACGGCTGTAAGACCTTGATCACCGGCTCCGGAAGCGGGGGGCACAGGTTCGGGTTCGGGTTCTGGCTCATGCACACTCAGTTGCGCTAACTGCAAGTACTCTCTTAGACCAGTCTTTGCCTAGAGCCGAGGTGAAAAAAGATTACCTGTGCCATAGGCGCAGCTGGAGGCGGAGGGGGCGGAGGGGGCGGAGGGGGCGGCGGTGGAGCCGCTACTTCAAGTTCAAGTTCAGCTTCGGGCTCCAGCGCAACAGGTGGACGGCTGGCAACCGGCGGCGGAGGCGGAGGTGGTGGAGGCTGCGTAGAGCTCAAATTCCCATCAAAGGCCCGTTTAAGGGATTCACGTACCACAGGCTCTTCGTCGGGTGCGGCCTCAGGCTCGGGTCCCCAAGAAACATCGGCGACCGTGCCCGTAGCGGCAACGCTAATCGCAGCGCCTCCCACGGCGGCAGCGCCCCATCTTCCTGCAGATGCCACAGATGGCGGCGCTCGGGAGAGTGCGGGAGCTGCAGCGACGCGGCTGGCCGCCTCTTCCTCCTCGGCACGCTTCTTCGCGAGCGCCTGACGCTCGCTCCATGTCATCCTACCGGTGGAAGCCCCGGCAGGGCGCGACATAGGAACCGACTGCGCGGCCAAAGCGGCTTGAGCCCGCGATTCGAATGGGTTGTTCAGTTTCTTGGGCGGGGGGAGTGACACGGGGGTGTATGCTGTGCCCTGTGTCAGACGAAAGGATCAACCGGTGAACATGGGGGACGATTAGGTCGTGTGAGACTCACAACGGGGCCAATACGGTCGTCTTCAGAGGGCTTTGTGGGAACGTCTGAGCTAGGGACGGTTGCTGAGTGCGCTGGCACCGAGCGGGGAGTGGCCACAACAGTCGTCGGAGGGGGACGTGAAGCCGCCGGCGGAGGGGAAGGTGCAGCAGAGACCATGGGCTTTGGTGCATCCCAGGTGCCTGTAGGAACTCGTGCGGCAGCGGCTGCACTGCCAACGGTAGTTGTACGGAAGGTGGGACCCGATGGGGTTGGTGCAGCAGGGATACCTGCGGAGGTATGTGAAGCAGAAGGTACGGCAGGCTTGGGAGGGGCGGGCACAGTCGCGCTGCGTATGGCGGCAATATCGACCTTCCCAACCGGAGTGTAATTTGTGCCTACCGGTGCGATGGGCTCGAACTTGCGTGCCTGCTCGTTATGCGCAGAATACTTGGAGCCCGATGCAGACTCGACGCGCGACATGATCAGAGATGGGGTTACATCGGACTATTGCACGTAGAATTAGATCACGAAAGGACGGGAAGCGAAAAAAGGGGTGACAGACTTCATTGCGGGCGCTGATGACGACGTGGGTCCCGCGGAAGAAACGGGCGACAGCGGACGAATGAGTGTGAAATAGACCTTTTTTCGCCTCTGGGACGCCATCACCGCACCAGTTGATCTGCACGAACTTGGGCAGTTTGCTCTGTTGACAAAGGGTGAGTGTTCAGTTGGGAGTGGCTCGAGACGGTGACTGGGGCGCACGTTCGGATCAGTTACTCGGGCGTATGCATATTGAATCCTACAGCGGCTCTGTAAGAGGGACCGTGCGATGGAAGAAGGTAAGGAGTTGATTACCTGCCGTCAGAGAATTCCTCCTCAAGGTCTTCGAGGCCGTTTCCAGTGGACTGGACTCTGAGATCGTTTGAAGCCTTTTCATAGGTGAGGATGACCCAATCTATACCGCGTGCATTAAGGACGTCTTGATATGCCCTTGTGATGTCTGGGCTTGACAAGTTGACCTGTAGAGACATTGTCACCACCACACCGTGACTGCACAATCGATCGATGAAAGGCCTGGCTCGCATTATGTCATCAGCCGGCCACACCTTTGATGCTAATGCTTCTGTTCGGTCCCTTCTCGCGGTACCCCCGCTCCCGTGTGATATAATAGCGCACTTTACGCGACTCGGAGTCCTCCACCGCATTTCCTGCTTCAACATGTCAGACTCCGTCCCTCCTCTCCCTCCACTGACCACCAGCTCTGTATTTGCAATCCGATCTTCAATTTCCATCGACGCCCCAAAGCAAAAGGTTTGGGACGTCCTGCTCGACTTTCCGTCCTACGGAGAATGGTGCGTGGTCCCTACCATGACGTCCACCTGCTAAGCTAAGCTGGTGACCGTATGTACAGGAACCCGTACATGTACTTTACTCCCTCCTCTTCCCCATTCCCCATCTCGTGACTTACCCATGTGGCATAGACGCTCCCAGCGAGTCATTAGTGACCACGATAAGACTCCCCTCCTCTCCCAGACCCCCGTCCCGGGTCGTCGCCTCCGGCTACGACTTCACACACCACCGACGATGGACAACGCCGGTACGAAATCCTCTACCGTCGACGAAATCTTGACCCACGTCGACGACGCAAACTTCCGCCTTGCGTGGCGCTTCACGACACCGGCGTGCTGGCTGATCACTGCGGAGCGTTGGCAGGTCTTACGGGACTCCGGGCCCGAGGGCAGCCAGACGACGATCTACGAGACCTGGGAGTTTTTCGGGGGGCTGCTGGCGTACCTGATCTGGTTCTTTATGCGCGCCAAACTCCAGAGTTCGTTCGATGTTATGTCGCGTGCGCTGAAGGACCGAGCTGAACGTGTGGAACGAGAGTGACGACGTATACCATACAGTAGTCAAGGAGTGGTATTAATCTAACCGAATTTCACGCGTGGCGCCGGGAAGAGGAGACCGTTCGATGGGCCAAGTGCAAGGCTCCAGCGCCTTGGCAATATTGCGCCGACGCGCACGCTAAGCTAAATAAAGCCAACTGCTCCCCTCCACTTCCCGTGACTGTACAGTACGGGCCTTCGATGAATGACAATCCTTGACATATTGGGTTTGACAGGTGTGACTGTTCAACCCTCGCCCCGCCCAAGCCCGGTGATATAGTTATCCCCAGTCCTTCACGAATTTCTCCCACCGCACTTCCTGCTTCAACATGTCAGAGTCGGTTCCTCCTCTCCCTGCGCCGACTACCAACTCTGTGCTCCTTATCCGATCTTCAGTTTCCATCGACGCCCCAAAGCAAAGGGTTTGGAGTGTCCTACTTGACCTTCCGTCCTACGGAGAATGGTGCGTGGTCCGAGTCCCTACCATGATGTCCACCAATTGCTAATCTGGGAATCGTATGTACTGTACTGTACAGGAACCCGTGGATGTACGTTCCTCCTCTTCGCTCGCTCCTCTTTCTCACTCCGTGACTTACTTATGTGGCATAGACGGTCCCTGCAAGTCATTAGCGACCACGACAAGACTCCACTCCCCTCCCAAATCCCCGCCCTGGGTAGTCCCCTCCGACTAACAATCCACACACCACCGACGATGGAGGACACCGGCACGAAAACCTCTATCCAAGAGGCAATCGTGACCCACTTCGACGACGCAAACTTCCGCCTGGCGTGGCACAATGCGCTGCCGCGCTGGATTCTCAATGCAGACCGTTGGCTGGTCCTACGGGACCGGACCCGAGGGCAGCCAGACGACGATCTACGAGACCTGGGAGTCTTTTGGGGGGCCATTGGCGTACCTGCTCCGGTTCTTCTTCCGCGCCCAGCTCCAGAATTCGTTCGATATTGAGGCGCACGCGCTGAAGGACCCAGCTGAACGTGTGGGATGAGAGCGACGACGTAAATTGTAGTACGGTGCACACATGCAATCATATAGCCTTGCCTTGTTCGCTTGAACGATGTGTTACACTCTCACGGTACGACCTGGGTCCAAATGCTGAATACTCGGGGAACCCAAGAGACGGTGCAGAACCTCATCAAACTTGGGAGGTCGCAGGGATCTCTATGGCTCCAAAGGCCTGATATATTTGAGAGGGGTGGTATCAGTTCCACAAGCCTGGACTGTGGGGGAAACAAGTTCCCCGGTTGTCATCCCCAAGTAGACCGTCGTTTGTCCGGGTCGAGAGCAAATGCGTCGTGCTTGCCCTGTCTTAAAGTAAGCGATTGAGGCTTCTCGGCTTTGCAATGTGGTGGTGAGAACTACGATATCCACGCAAGGATAGGGACCAGGCGTTAGTAGGGGCTACATGGGTCCCTTCAGACATGAAAATTTCTCTTCCGTGCACTGACAATACTGATACAGCTCTCAGCAGGCCATCAGCCCAATCTTGACGATGATAAGGATCTCCTGTACCGGCCAAGGCGGGAGGCGGCCTAGGGGTGCTTGTTGGAGTAGGGACTCGGACTAGGTAGATATACGTTAGTGGAAGGCAAAAAGGTAGGGAACATTAATACTACTGACCTCAGTCTTCGAGAGAAAGACTGAGGGACTACTGGCAGACAGTATCGTACTATAAGTATCCATAACAAAGGTAGGATCGGGTGAAAATAAATTTATAGTGAGTTGAGACGCATCAGGATTTAGGATGATCAAGTCGTCCATCTCGATCCGGTCCTGCCGGCCCGGCCGTTGGCACGCCGCAGCGTGTGGCTGCGCCTCCTCCAACAGTGCTTTCTCGAGACTCCGATTAAGTATCGCGAATATACTCACTGGTGGCAGGCCGTCCATTCGCTTCTTAGTTCTGCCAAAGAATTTGTTTGGCATACACATAGTTCCGCGGGTCGAGAAACTTTGGGGCCAACTGCATTCCAGTTTGCAACTTGCATCAAAAAAAGGCCCAGTTACCAAAACCCAGCGCCTGTTAGTGTTACGCCGGACACGAGTCTAAAGCTGCGGTAAAGCGACGACGATATCATCAATCTCGACTTCAAAGTGACCATGGCTGGCTCGGAATGATCCGAGAACAAAGATACGAGTATTTTGGAAGGCCGAGAGGAACTGATCCCATTCAAACAATACTTCCTTAGGCGTGATATGACCGGCTCTGGTGACCCGTGTATACCAATTTTAAGGGTAATTCCTTTTCCGCTCCTCTGAAAACCTCACTGAGAACTAGTCTTTCCTGTTTGCAACAGTACGAACGCCCATTCAATTAGATTATCCGTACCCATGAAAATATCTGCTTCATTCCCTGGTCTATGAATGGCCGTCCAATTCTAATCCCAGGAGATAAACAGGACCTAACCCCATACTTCGATTTCCCGAGGGAGCGTCCTCAGAATTGAGCATCGGGTCGATCGCTGAGACATTGTCTATACCATTGGGGTACTCTGAATGCGACTGCGACGTTTCCTGGTCTGGGAGCTAGATTGTGGGTGAGGAAAAAGAGTGTGGGGATGGAGATGATACCCCTTTATCCTCGGGACGTGACATTTCTGCAAAAGGTTCTTGTTAGCAATCCCACTGGCACTAGCAGTACATAACCCGTAGCATACCTTCCCATCCTTGGAAAAACGCGGATATCTGGTTTTATTAGCTGACAAGGATAGATGAGTGTACAATGAGTATGCATTGTTACTTCTTGTCATGTCCCGTGAAGCACTTGCGAGGAAACTGACAAACCTGAAGCGGAGCCAGGGATGGAAAGAAAAGTGACTTCTTGGGTTGCCAAGGACATGCATAATTGTGTGGACTTCTCGATGCACTTTCGGTTTGCTATCAATAGACCAGGAAGATAGCAACTGAAGTTCCATGAGTGGGCCACTGGCAATGGCCGCGGCACTTGTGGCATGGCAAGTACCGTGACGTAAAACAAAGCGACATTGTTGAGTTATTGTTCGTTCAACAGTTTCCGACTGAATCAACGTGACAATAAACCTTTTTGAAAGAGACAAAGGAAACCCGGGCCATGCTATTGTTGCCAGTGTCTCTTAGCTGTATCTTTTTGTACTCAAGCCCGCTCTTAAACATGGTTCGCTAGTCTCTCTAATCCGTCCGTCTCACCTGGCCAACTTGAACTCGCACCGCACACCATCTCCGTAACGCTCGTACTGTAACGACTCCCTGTTCTGCTGTACCACTCTCGCCTCTCAAGTTTTTCTTCCTCGTCAGTGGCGTCGCAAGTCAAATCTGTCCGCCCTTTCACCGCTATTTCAGATTGCGTCTACAATAGTGCTTGCTTCCTAATTGTCTTTTTCCTTCCTCGTGGTCTTTCAACCTTGTGAGCCGCTTCCTTTGCCAGATCGTCCTTCGGCGTTCCTGACGTTTCGTTCAGCCGCCGTCCGTATCACAGGTCCATTATAATAATTCTCCGATGACCGTTCAGGCCACCCTCAAACAGTCTCACGATTTTCTTACCCACCCTCCTTCACCGCGGATTCGAACCACAGAGCCGCGTCCACCAACACCTGTGCGAACGACCCCTCGCCGTCGCTCAAGCACTGTATCTGCTATATCTGCCTGGGCAGTGCGTGTCTTACCTGGCACGCCCGCACCTGTCAGCCCACCCACACCCTCTTTCTCCCGCCGTCCGTCTATATTTTTTTCTTCGTGTTCCACACGCCGACATTCCGCTTCCTTCATCTCGTTTACTGACACGCCTACAGCTGACGCAAAGCTCCACACCCCGACCTTTCTCACACCTGGATACACTTGCACCGTCGTTCCCCTGCCTGTCACTCCTTACACTTCAGCTCCTGGTCCGCAGTCCCGTCTTCTCGTAGAAAAGGACCACGATAGTAGTTCACACGAGATGAAGTTCCCTCGTACTACATTGATGCGTCATCGCAAGGCCTCCACACCGATGGCCGCTTCCCCTCTCCCGCCAACATCACCGAAGAAAAAGGGACTCATGCGCTTCCTCCGCCCTCGCCCGCGTTCCCGCTCCGCCGTGCACACCCGACATCCCTCCCCACCTCCTCCCTCCGTCCGCGCGCGCAGACCCCCCCCACCGCCCTCTCCCTCCTCCCCTACGACCGTGGCGTTCCGTATCGCCCACCGAAAGCGCGCGCTCTACACCCAGCGCGGTGCGCTCCCGCTTCCGCTCGACTCGGAGGTGGCGGTCATGCAGTTTATAGACGGAGGCTCGCGCGCAGACGCCGCGGCGCGCTTCGGGGGCACCTACACGGACGCGGCGGGCGTCGTCTATGCGGACGAGGCGGAAGCAGGGGAATGTCTGCCTCTGTTGCTTGCGGCTGAGAGCGGTGCAGAGGAGGATGTGAACAACGCGCCGCCAAGCGCACGCTCTGACGCGTCGGGAGGCCTGGCGATCGCCTCTGCGCCGCCCTCGCCTCTCTCCCCGAGCACGCCACCAGTTCCATCTTCACTTGCACAACCCCTCGCGCCATCTCCCCCCCGCGGGTTATTCTCGATCCCCGCTCGCGCTCACCCCCGCAGCGGCAGAGGCGCGGATGAATCTGTATACTTGCATGCGGCCGTGCCCTCGCTACCGCTCCCCTCTAGCAGCGGCGCCGCGGTGATGCAATTTTCTCCACCATCGGTTGTAGAATCGCGGCGGAAGCAGCGCAGACGGCCCGCGCAGCTCACTCTATCTTTGCCCGTGCAGGCTGTCGGGTTCGAGGACTCGTTTGCACCCGGCGCGGTTGTTTGGACCCCCGTTCCTGCTCCGCGGGCGGCGGGGAGGGAGCTCTAGACGGTGAATGCTATAAGAAGTAAGCGCGCAGGCGCGTGAAAGGTTCCGGGTAGTAATCCCAAGACCCCTGTTCTGATGTCAAACCCCCTCCTCAACTTGTATCCTTATTTCTTGTGTTGCAATCTCGTAGTCGTTAATCATCCATCGCTGTAATCGCATACCCCGCATTTCACTACTTCTCTACCGTACAACCGACCACCATGGCACAGCAGCTCAATGGTATCCCCTACTACTCATTACGGCGGCGCCTGGGTCATTTCACGTAAGAGCACCTTTGGGAATCCAAAAAAACCCGTAGGACGATACCCGGGACTACCCGGGGAATTCGCCTTTAGATGACCGCGCCCCTCCCCCTCCCCCTGATAGTAATCATCCCCCTAGGGTGACCACGTCCGGCGCCTCCGCGTGAAAGGAACCCGGCCCTAGGCGGCGGCGGGGGTACGAAACCCCTCGCCCTGCCTATTCCTCTCCCTCCACTTCCGCTCCCTCTGCCATCGCCCCCTGCCCCACCCCTTCCGCGTCGCCCACGCGCCGGCGGAGGCTTAGGCGGCACGACGGCGACGTCCTGCTCCATGGCGTCCGACTCTCCCACGAGCTTATCCTGGCCTTTGTCGTTGTCTGTATTGCTCACCACCACCTCATGGGGGGGTTCTGAACGTGGCGCGTGACCCATATGGCGCGCTGCAGACCGCCCGCTGCGCGTCGCGAGGCCGGCTCGGCCGCGCGGTACATGGCCACCGCGGCCGAAGCGCACCGAGGAGGGAACGAGGGCAAGGGCGGAGACGTCGCGCGCGAGCGCGTCTACTTCGGCGTCTCCGTCTTCATCATCCCTAGCGGCATCCCCGTCGTTCACTTTATCGGTTACCAATATTGCGTCTACCCCTGCCTCTGACCCGGTGGCAGCAGGAGCAGAAGCAGAGTCGGAAACAAATGGCTCTTCCCCCTCCATGCTGTTATCGGGGTCTTGACCCCCAGATTCTGGGTGCTGCGGTGATGGGTGCTGCAATAGAGATGCAGACATGGCGTCTGCATCTCCCTGGGGGTTGTCTTCGGTGTCGCGCGGGCGCCACGGCCCGCGGAGCAGACTGGCACCCTCGCCCCAACGGCGGAGCAAGCCACCAATGCCCTTGTTAGTGACGGCGAAGAAGTACTCCTTTGGGTATGCGTGCGCAGCGATGAGGTGCAGCCTTCTTGTTTTGGGAGTTGCGAACGTGCGCAGGCAGGAGGAAAGGTAGCATGCGAACTGTGGCGTCGGAGTGGGAGGACGTTGTTAGCCCGGTGAAGAGACTAGAGCAGGAGGATGACGAGGCGCAGCAGGTAAAACGTACGATTTTCTCACCGCGCTCTCTGCGGAGGGCTGCCAAAGGGTCGTGGCACTCGGTAAGGTGCTGCGGACAAGGGTCACAAAGGCGAGAGAGATCAAAAAGTATTGACGCACGAGTTCGAGCAGACGCGGGTCGGGAAAGACACAACCACACTCTGGCGAGGAACATACGTGAGCGTGGTGGGTTGCATAGTGTGCCTCGAGGGCGCGTGTGTCAGATAATGGGGTCGGGCGATTGGGGTGATGACAAGTTGGTGGCAAGGTACACAATAGTGGTGGGGAGCCTGGCACGGCTACTCTGGGTGCCTTTGGCGTCCTGGAGGGTGAGGAGGTCTGTGAAGGCGAAGGCGTATGTTGTCTTTTGATGGAGGACATGATGAGAGATGTACGGTATCCTTTAACCCTATTATAGGTGCAGCGAACTGGAACTCACTGTCTATATCTGTGTGTTCACAGCTGCAACCCAGTCCACCCTAGTTACCTACAATGTCTTCCTCTTCATTTGAGCTCACTAGTCTCGGCGTCCCGTCCTCATACAAGCCGGAGATACCATCCGACTATCCTTCCCAGACAGAATCCCCAACTCTCTACATGCCCGTCATCCGCCCCCCTACCCCAGCTCCATCTCCACGTCCTGTCTCCCCAGCGCAGAGCATCATATCCCTCGCCTCCTCACTTGTAACACACTTCGAAGCCCCTCCCTTTGAAGCCTTTCTCGACGGATTCCAGTCTCTAGGCCCAACTGCCAGGCAAGATTGCCTCGCCGCCCTCCTCTCCCATTGCTCTGCTCGCGAACTCTTTTTCATATCTACCCGTATCGCACCTCTCCTCAAGCGTGACTTTCTTGCCGATCTGCCCGTAGAGCTCGCCCTCCACATTCTCAGCTTTGTCGACCACCCACGTACGTTAGCGCGTATCGCGTGCGTCTCGCGCAAGTGGCACGCTCTCGTGCAGGATGGGCAGGCCTGGCGTAGACTCCTGAACGCATATCATTTCGACTCCGCGTTTCATGGCCCGTGCGAGCCGGATGCAGATCAGGACGACCCTATAGGCGTCACGCATCCGCATACTCCCCATGTCTTGACCCTGCCGCGCATCCCGCAGCCACCACAGTCAGCCCATAGTTCTCAGGCGCTCTTCAAATACGCCTGGTCAACCTGTATGTCCCCCATTTTCCCGTTTCCTCTCTCCCAGAGTGTCGGTCCATTGCTGACGCCACTCCGCTCGGCAGTGGTCAACTGGAAGCTTGGTGGCCGGTGTCTGCGCGCGCATCGCCTTCCCGTACTTGACCCTGACAGCGGCGTGGTCACCTCCGTCGCTCTCGATGCCGATTGGCTCGTCGCGGGGCTCGCGAACCACCGCATATATGTTTTTTCTACACACACTGGCTCACTCGTGCGTACGCTCGTCGGGCATGAGCTCGGCGTCTGGGCGGTCGATCTCATTTCGCGCGGTGGCGCGCTCGACCCCTCCCATCCCCCGCCTCCACCACTCAACACAAGCGGGATACCACTAGGCCCAAGTAGCATACCCGATGTCGCAGACGGGCCCGCGCCGCTGCCACTACACAACCGCGCGCCGGCTGGCGCGCAGGTACTCGATCCGCAGGGGCTCGACCATCTCCTGCCTCCGTCTATGCGTGCCGCGCTGGCACTGGATGCACGATATCCCCCAACTCTACCCACCCACACAAAGGGGAATGTCCCTGGCCTAGCGGAGAGCGCACGCAGCGATGTGGCGGGCGCGACGCGTGGATGGGGCCACCCGGCCCGCTGGTTGTCAGTGGCGGATGTGACAAAGACGTGCGCGTGTGGGACGTGAGGACTGGGTGCGTCTTTCCGTTGCCTCTCCTTGTACCTGATTCTGATTTGCGTGACGGGGCAACGTTGATGGGCGGACAGGTTCACACTGTACGTCCTCCGCGGACACACTTCAACCGTGCGTTGCCTCAAGGTGCTGCACAACCGGCCCATTGCGGTGAGCGGCTCGCGTGACGGCACCCTGCGCGTATGGGATGTGCAACGAGGGCGAATGCTCCGCGTCCTCGCGGGGCACGCGAACAGTGTGCGCTCGCTTGATGTGTGTGGGAACCGAGTCGTTAGCGGAAGTTATGATTGCACTTGCCGAGTACGTTGCATCGCGTCCTGCATATATCCGTATGTCGTTCGTAGCGCTGATTAGTAAGCAGCTCTGGGACGTGGACACGGGCGAATGTCTGCAAGTCTTCCGCGGACACTTCAACCAGATATACGCCGTCGCATTTGACGGAAAGATTGTTGCTTCTGGCGGGTTGGACACAACTGTGCGCGTGTGGGATGCCCATACCGGGTATGCTAGCAAAATGGTCCCTCTTCTGGCCTGCGTCTCAACCTGATGCCTACTTGACAGACATTGTACCGCGATGCTGCACGGTCACACTGCGTTGGTGTGCTCGCTGCAGTTGACACCGCGCACACTCGTGACGGGCGGGGCGGATGGGCGCGTGCTGGCGTTCTCGTTGCCAGACCTGCGCGTACACACACGAATCGCGGCTCATGACTCGTCCGTCACCTCGCTGCAGTTCGACGAGCAGTTTCTCGTTACAGGCGGAAACGATGGCCGCGTGCGCCTGTTCGACGTCGGCTCTGGCGCTTACGTGCGCGACATCACTGCGCCCAGCGAGACCGTATGGAAGGTCGTATTTAGGCGCGAGGTGTGCGCGATTATGTGTCGCCGCGTGGGAAAGACGACGGTCGAGATTTGGAGCTTTAGGCCCCGGGAGGAGAGCATCGAGCACCCGCGCATCGAGGGGAAGTGAGTGTGCCTCTGAGATGGAGCGTATGTGATTTGTGTATTTGTATGCGCATAACTTATAATCGTACTTCGTTTCATGCAATCTGTAGTACTGTAAAAACTTTGACTTGTTGGTTCCCATATGAGGAGTCGCTGCACCCATGGATAATTGGAGGACTGAACCCAAGACCTTCACATCATTAGCACGGAGCTCGAGAGCGTGACCGTGGTTTGCGAGCGCATCAATCAGAAAGTGCAGCAAGGATGGCACTACTTTTGGGCTGATATCTATGGTATTGACTAATTTATTATTAGAACGCTTGATGCAATTAATGGGAGCGGCAGTGCCAAGGTTCTGACTCGGATCTTACTGTACTGTACTATACATCCACAATATTACGGACCTTATAATGCCTTATAAGGGCAGGTCTTAAAAATGGGGAGCATATTTGTCGACACATTACCTCACGACAGGCAAGAACGGATAAGCAGAGTCTGCTTATAGTCCACTGTGAGGTCAATTAATGTCCAATATATTGACCACTAAGTAGATTCAGTTGTTGTCGCAAATTATATTAAGACAATTGAATGATCTGTCGACCCATCCTTATACGTCACATGATTTAAAATAAGAATACGCAAACAATTGAATATTAGTCATATGCTTAAGAGAGAGCCCTTTATTTCCTGATGTATGTAAACTAAATTGTTATCTCACCCGATGCGAATCATCGATAAGATTATATAAACTTATTTCACTCTATTGTTTTAGTCTTAAAGGCTCTGATTAGCTTAACGCAGCGGGGCGTGGAAAGGCATCTGTTTATATTGAATAAGATGAGACATAAATAATGTCTACAAATCAGGCTACAAATTTTAAATTAGAATAGTCTGCTCATTAGCTGGAAATTATCGGGCCAATCGATCTCCATCGGCCGATAATCGCTAGCAAATTAGCAGACTATTCTAATTTAAAATTTGTAGCCTGATTTGTAGACATTATTTATGTCTCATCTTATTCAGTATAAACGGATGCCTTTCCATGCCCCACTGTGTTAAGCTAATCAGAGCCTGTTAAGACTAAAACAATAGAGTGAAATAAGTTTATATAATCTTATCGATGATTCGCGTCGGGTGAGATAACAATTTAGTTTACATACATCAGGAAATAAAGGGCTCTCTCTTAAGCACATGACTAATATTCAATTGTTTGCGTATTCTTATTTTAAATCATGTGACGTATAAGGATGGGTCGACAGATCATTCAATTGTCTTAATATAATTTGCGACAACAACTGAATCTACTTAGTGGTCAATATATTGGACATTAATTGATCTCACAGTGGACTATAAGCGGACTCTGCTTATCCGTTCTTGCCTGTCGTGCCTCTCGACCCACCCACGATGACTTCTTCGACTCGGAGCCGTGCTGCATGTCACCCGTTCGAGGTAAACTTTTTGATCATGCCCATTTATGAGGGCGCCACATATAACGGGGCAGGGACATCATGATGCCACTGCCGCGGCTTCTGTCCAGTTTAGCTTGAGTTTCCCTCACACCTCGGATTGGGTTTCTCCCGTGGTAGTGCTTCACATGTAGCGGTCTTATCAGTTCGGTATATTTGCCTGTATGGCGCTTATAATGGCCACTGTGATCACCGTTTGATTATCGTTTGGCATCCCAGCTGTGCTGGCCAAACTCTCACCGCCACGATCTTTAACTTCACTTCCGGGCTGTGCCCACTCTTATTCGAAACACGTCGCGCTGGTCACGATCCTTCAATAACATAACATAACTGAATGCTTCCCACGCCCGTCCTCGTGTTGCTTCTCCCCCTTCTTGGGTTCGCCTCCCCTCTGGTCGATCGCTGGGGCAAGCCTTCGTCGACAGGGACTCCTACGCCCGTGTCTGCCCAGGACATCTCTGCTAACTTTATGTTGTCGGCTTATTTTTCCCCCATCGCTTACTGTTCGAGCGACGTCATCCAAGCATGGAACTGCGGTCCGTCGTGCCAGGCCAAGTTGTATATAGACAACTTCACCCCACCCACTATCGGAGGCGGTGTGTCTTCGCTCTTGAATGGAGGGTCTGTTGATCTTGCTGATAATACTTATTGCAAGATGGAAATGAAGTTCCACTCTGTAGGTGTTTGGGCCTCAATAGGCGTATTTGACACATCCCACTGATCATAACCACTTAGTCTTTGTCGGCCATGACACCACGACTCAGTGCATTGTGGTGGCGCACAAGGGCACAAACACATCAAACATGTGAGTACCTTCGGAGATCCAACTTCAACGTCCTCACCTGTCCTGGACCCCCGCCCCTCTTAGCCTTTCCATTGTCAAGGATGTCAAGTTCTCCCTTGGCCATATGAATCCCACATTCTTCCCAAATGCTGGCAGTACGTGTTGTTTTTTCTCCTCCCCTTGTCGCCTCACCTAGTTTTGGCCCCATGCGCATCCCAGGTGACGTGCAGGTGCACAATGGTTTGGCAGAGACGCAAGGCCGTACCGCCGACGCAATGCTGTCCGCCGTGAAATCTGGTCTCCAGAGCACGTGAACAAACAGAGTTCTCGTCACGGGGCATAGTCTCGGTGCGGCGATCGCAACAATGGATGCCGTCATGCTCCGGCAGCACCTCGACCCGACCGTCTCGATTAGAACCGTCGTCTTCGGCCTCCCGCGCGGCGGCAACGCCGCGTTCGCCAACCTCATCGGTTCGCAGCTTGGGAGCCAGTTCACTTATGTGACGCACGGGAAGGACCCCGTGCCAACGGTGCCTCCGCGCTTCCTTGGGTACCAGCATTCCGCGGGCGAGGTGCACATCCCGAGCAGTGGCGAGGCAGGTACGGTCGCATGCCCCGGGCAGGAGAACGTGAACTGCAACGAGGGTGGGTTTTGGAGAGACCATCTGGGCCCGTACTTCGCTGGTGTTGAGATGGGCAAGAGTGCTTGTCCTCTATGAGCGAAAGTGCAAGATTCTGAATAAGGCGCGTGGTCCAAAAGAATGGCAAGACACGGCGACTTCGAGGGGATTGACGATCATGTGATGTGCGGTCACTTCTTCGCTGTGTTTAACTATCCTCGCGTTTGAGTATGCATGGTATGCCCGATTTGGACGACGAACGCATGGTGCATAACGCTAGCTTAGCCTGGGGAACATTCATGAACTTATCTTCCATCGGATCATACAGTAGCTCGTGATTTGGGTACTAGTGTGTCCTTCGTGGCAACGAGGTTGGCGCGACAAAATTTCAGCGATATTACCTCGGGGATATGATTGAGGCCCTGGCAACTGGGAAGCACCATGGCTGTAAGGTGACTATGTGCAAAGCATGCGGTGTACGATTACCGAGTTTTCTACGTAGTCGGGGCTCGACCGCCACAGTTCCGATAACCACTTTTTGCATATGCATGAGATTATTAGTGTCGGGGGACATATCATCAAGGCCACACAGAAAATGTCTGTTTACCCGAGCGAATTGGAAGGTATATGATTTCAACAAACAACTTGAAGCGAGTACGGTAGAGATGTATTCCACACAGGTGTCTGCTAGCTGGACGCGTAATATAAAACTGTGTAGGGACGGAAAGCTGGTTTTTGGGTTGATTTTGCCGATCGAGTGGCTTCGGATTTTGATTTCACGGGACGGAACTCAGGCTGGCGCGGAGCACGTTTCAGGTCCAGAGCGACGACCTGAGTCCCGAGCTCATCTCAACTGCCAGGATCATGCTCCGAGCGGATCAAGTTCGAGCGTATCTGATACTGTATCTCCATATGGCGACTGCCAGTGCACTTTGCACTGGCTGGTACGAATACACACTCTTGCCGATCTTGTCCCGAGGCCCCAGTGCTGTATATTCTGCCCTGATACGTTACTCAAGTAGGAAATACTCATCACCTCCACAAAACCTTCCGGAATTGATGTACGAGCGATGTCAAAGGTAGACGGCTTTCACACGGCTTTAATCTTGTCCCGTGGTGCTTGAGCGCTTGACGGCAACAAAACGGTGGACTATGTATCTCGGAATTGGCATGAATTCGACGACAACGTATGTAGTACTAGTACAGTACCAAGCTAAAGCAGCCCGAGGAAGCCGTCGTTTTCCGTAATTAACTGTAGCATTTCAATGCATAGTGCACGCCAAAATTGATTCGCGTTCAAGCCCTCGAAGCTAGCGGGTGCTGCAATACGGTATGTACGGCAGGGTTGATTCCATGTCAGAAGGTGGAAGATTGTTTTCAGTGCATATGAAAGTGGATCTCTGTAAACGCCGTCGTCCAACGCGCCCTTACAGCGTTCAGAGAGTTGTCCGGGACAATGGAAGTCAGATCTTAACCCGGGCGCGGGCATATCACCGCACTAATGGGTTATCACGCGACAATGCATGAGATGAAATCGACTTGGGCGCTCGAAGATGACACTTTGTAAGCCCGTCTCTTCACATGAGAAAATTCTTGAACAGTACCGCTGGACCGCTGGAAACAGTGCGTTGATCGAGCCTGGCGCCCATGCGAGTCATAGAGAGTACTACTGTGGTAACGGGATCCGGGAAATCAAAGATAGCACCGGTACAAGATGCTCTGCTATCGGAGGGAGATGCCGCAAAGGCCCACACCGGTGTAATTTCCCATTGAGTGGAGTACAACGTACTGTAGGGATGTGAGGGTTGTAAAGCGGTAATGACCGAGGCGGACAACGACGGATATTGTCTGTTGCGGCTGTGGGCTGTTGGATTGTTGTCAAGCCAACGGTGGACAGGAATGTTACGTAATACAAAGGCTTTGGTGGACAAGGACTCGGAGTTGTGGAACCGGAACTGTCGGGGGCCGTCAGTGACCCGTCGGGCTCGCACAGATAAATGAGACAAGGTCATTCTTAACCCCCACCTTCTCTCCCATTGACCACATTCTTCCCTCCCTTGATCACGACATCATGACTGGCTATTCCTCCATATTCTCCTCAGGCCTTCTTGCTACTCCCCGGCCAAACAGGCATGCTCCTCCCCAGCCCGACAGCCTCGTAAACGTCGATACCGATCCTGACATGACCCCCACTAAACTAAACTCACCGTTAATACCCTCTTCCGAAGAAATGATTGAGTACTTCATGTCGCGCAGCCGCGCATCGAGCAATGCAAGCACGACGTCCTCTGTACTCGCCAGCGCACCGCGTCTACGGCGCCGGCGGAGTAGTCTGAGCGTCGCGAATACTGGCCTGGCCGCCGTCAAAAGTCCGCAGCGGAATGCGAGCATCGCACTACAGCGCACTGTACTCATGGTCCCCGCCGGCCGGGCGCGCAGCGGCAGTACCGACTTCGCCCCAACCAGTGTGCCGCGCCCTGATGAGGGTGGCTATACACCGGTGCTGCTTCGGATGGGTGGACGTTCCCGGAGTGGGAGCACGGGTGGTACGCTGCGGTAAGCAAAAACTTGTCTTTTTTTTTTACCAGCTCTATCGGCCATGCTGATGCGACTTGTGTTCTGGTTCATTTTGTGCTTTTCAGATCCCGTCGTGCTCTCCGCAAGCCCCCACCTGTACCTCCGCCAAACATGCCCCTCCCGCTTCCTCCTACTTCCCCTACTGCTATGGAGGTCGTCCCTCGCTGTCCGCTTGTGTACCGTGCACATACGACGGAGAACTTTTCCCAAATCTCTGCCACTCTCGGACTGGACACGGCCACATCCACGTTTCTCACCCCTGTCCCTCTCGATTTCACCAATAATCTGAAGGTGATGGCCGCCATGGCCACCACTCCGCCGTCTTCCAGTCCGATGTCAGAGCTATCAGCGTTCTGGGGCCTTGGCGCACGGACGAACGAAAACTGACGGTTAGTTTTTGTGCGTGGGTTCTGATCAGAATGGCCAATGGAATAATGGATCCCAGCTACTTCTATTTTTCATGGTGCTCAACGGCCTTCTTTCTATCGTCTCTCTTTAGATTCTATTAATGTTAATGCTTGCCTGCACTTTATACCTTACTCTGAAGCAAGCACTCGACCGGCCTCGTGTTTGCTCCGCACTGCATTTTTATTTCATTCCACGACCCTCATTGACTGAGTACCATTTATTTTCCGGACCCAGAGCAAGATTCTGGAATACCTGCTTCTCACACGTAATTTTGTTTGTAATTGCTTTATATGCGTATATCCTGGATGGTTATTTATTTAATGTTATGTTATAAGTTGTGGGCGTCCATCATCTGGAACATCCTGGCGGTGGTATATAGAAAAAGAAAGGTAACTGTCCCTGAGCGGATTCGAGCCGCTGGCTTCACGGATTTGCGCAGAGGAAACCCCTCGTGACCACAACGTGATGATTTAACCACTAATCGACAGGGACTTGACATACCAAGCACAACTTGACGAACTCATGCAGGAAGGAATCATTGTACTGTACCCCTCTGCGTCTAAAAAAAAAACATCTCAGGCGCATTGGCACCAAGCTTATTGAGTCTCTTCTCTAGCTCACTCGCAGCACGAACTGCTGCAATCTCTCACGGTGGATCACCAAAACTTAGAAACACGACCTGTAAGGTCTGCCTCATCGGTGGGGTGGTGGCAGCTCCTTAGTATCCGCACCAAGCGCCCCAATGTTGTTGTTTTGAGGTCTCACCACCGGAAGCTAGTTGTGGCGGTTGATCGCTCACAGGGAGCCGTGCAATATGTACTGTACTGTACATTCATTATATTAGTGTTTCGTCTCCATCTCAGGTACTCAAAGCAAGCGAGACGGAGAACAATCTCAATGCTGTGCAAAGGTGAGAGGCTTGAGACCTGTACCCAATCTTTTCTTCTTAGCCTAGGCCAACCCCATATTAGACACGCCTGCCACGGTATCTTGGTTCGGGCCGCCAACGCACCATCGCCGCTGCCTTCCATGTGTCTTCCGAGTTCCGACTGCCTGGACTCGACTTCTGTGGACCCGCTTAACTCATTCAGACTCAGAGATAGCCTTGCTACCCCAGGTAACCTGGCATGAAAGGGGGCCCTTGCATTGGGCTCCGGCGTCCGAGCGTGCGTATCTTTACGTGGTTTCTTATTCCGGGTTCCAAGGTAGTCGCGTCATGTTTCTTCAATTTGGACCGTGGCAAGAGAGGGGTTTTCATTTCGTCGTGTCGTACCTATGTACCGTTGGATTGCCGCATGTCTGACGGCTACCCTCAACCCAGCCGCTGGCCCTCGGAATAGCTAGCTCACTAACTGTCTTGCGTCGATAGTGCGACGCGTGTTTCCAAGGGGCATCAACGTGAGGCTAACGCTATCAAGGCTCGCCATTTTACGTTGCACTTGACGGCCATGGAAAATCATTCGACGTAAAAGAGGCGCACTCCGGGTCTGTCACGTATATTTTTCCCTTCTTGGCTCGTGCAACCCAAAGAGCACGCATCCATTCATGCTGTCATGACCGTGAGAAGATCGAGACGTGAAGTGTGAAGTAGAAAACTCGTTACTCGAGTACCCTTTCACCTTTCGTCTCCTTCACCATCACTGTCCAAGTTCTTGGCCACCCTTTTTTTGTCGTGAGTATCCGCTGGCTGAATGACTTGCGTGGCGGCAGAGTCACCTTATTCCCACCACTTCTTTAGCACTTATTCCCGAAAGAGTAGATGCGCGAAGTCATCTCTGTGCACGTCGGCCAGGCTGGAGTCCAGATCGGGAATGCTTGCTGTAAGTCATCGTAGCGATACGTCGTCATTTGCTTAGTTGACTAGATACATTCTACAGGGGAGCTGTACACCGCTGAGCACGGGCTGGGTGTGAGTTCGATGTTCTCCATCCACTTCAGGCTGGGTTGCGCGCTTATTGTTGTTCTTACCACTTAGCCAGATGGACGTCTTCAGAGTGGGGATACTGTACGGGGGAACGGTGCTGATGGGTTTAGCACTTTCTTTTCTGAAACGTCGTCGGGGAAATACGTCCCACGTTCTCTATACATCGATCTCGAACCAAATGTGATCGACGAAGTCCGAACGGGCAAGTATCGCGAGCTCTTCCACCCTGAGACGATGATCACTGGGAAGGAGGATGCGGCGAGTAACTGTGAGTATATGCAGCCCCTTTTCTTCTTCCAGGGCGACACATTTCTCAATGGCTCTATAGATGCTCGCGGGCACTATACGGTTGGGAAAGAGAAGATCGACGTCATCCTAGACAAGGTTCGCCGTCTGGCGGACAATTGTACTGGCCTCCAGGGATTCTTTGTTTTCCATTCCTTTGGTGGCGGTACCGGCTCTGGTCTCGGTGCCCTATTGCTGGAACATCTCTCTACGGACTATGGGAAGAAGTCAAAACTTGAGTTCTGCGTGTATCCTGCACCTCAGCTGGCTAACTCTGTTGTCGAACCGTACAATTCTGTGTTGACAACCCACACGACCTTAGAGCATGCCGACTGCTCGTTTATGGTCGGTTGATCGCCTTTGCATGAGCTGCCTGGTAAACTATTGGTTTCAGGTTGACAACGAAGCGATCTTTGGGATCTGCAAGAAGCACCTTGGGATCTCCCAGCCAAGCTTCACCAATTTGAATCGTCTGATCGCCCAAGTCGTCTCTTCGATCACTGTTTCTCTTCGCTTTACCGGTTCCTTGAACGTTGATTTGAACGAATTCCAAACGAATCTTGTCCCGTTCGTCGTTTTTGGACATTTCTGTTGAAATGCATTCCCTAATCAGGCCTTCCACTTGCAGCTTCCCTCGAATTCACTTTCCTCTTGCCACGCTTTCTCCAATCGTGCCCGTGGATCGGGTCCAACATGAGATGAATGACGTCGCCAGCATCACTGCCGCCTGCTTCCAGCGTGGCAGCCAGATGATCAATTGCGATCCAATGGAGGGAAAATACAGTGCGTTGCCGCGTTGCATTGCCAGTCTCTTTAATAAATGGTCACAGTGGCTTGTGCGCTGCTTTATCGCGGCGACGTTGTCTCCAAAGACGTCAACGCTGCCGTCGCCCATCTCAAGACCCGCCGCACGATCCGGTTCGTCGACTGGTGTCCCACAGGCTTCAAGATTGGCATCTCCAACGAACCACCCGCACACATCCCTGATGGTGATCTAGCCCGTGTGACTAGGAGTGTCTGCGTGCTGTCCAATACGACTGCCATTTCCGATGCGTGGACCCGGCTGGATCGTAAATTTGACCTGCTGTACTCTAAGCGGGCTTTCGTGCACTGGTACGTCGGTGAGGGCATGGAAGAGGGCGAGTTCTCAGAGGCAAGGGAGGATCTTGCTGCGCTCGAGAAGGATTACGAAGAAGTAGGGATTGACTCCGCGGATGTGGAAGAGGAAGGGGAGTATTAGGTGTGTCATACCGTTACCTTTCCTTCATTTCTTCTGCGGTCACCATACACTTCCGTAGTCTCCATCCCTGCCCACGCATGTAATGATTCTTCATGTCATCGTCGTGTCGTCCCAATACTCATCGCAGTTGTCATACACGCTCGTATTGCCTTGGCCTGATTTTTGGACCACTCAGATAAACCGTTACTCTATGCCACCGAGATGTGGTGTTCCTTATTTGTTGTTCCTATTATAGCCAATCTCCCGTTAGTCTAGGAAGGCACCTACCACTATGCATTCAGGCGCTCGGAAGGATTGCATGGAGTGAGCCAAAACCCATTATGAGAGGAGACCATTGTCGACTACTATGACAATTGCTTGTTTTCTGAGCTTCCCTAAATATTGGGTTAGGATTGATGTATTTAAATCAAAGTCTAGTCACTGAGTACGCAATGAGGCGGCTGCGAGGCCAGGGGAAAGAGTTTATAAGTATGGATCTAATCTTATCTCCGCCGCTGCGCTGTGAGTTCGAGTTCAAGTTCGTCACGGCATTTACTACTGTAGTAATTACCGAACTACGGTCATGATCTTGCAACGACGTATCTTCCCCATCCTCAAAAATGGCGCATGGCCCCGTCATTATATCTCTCAGTCATCTTCGCTGACGCGACTACGCCGAATCGCAACCAAGTCGGAAGCGCAGGAAGGGGCCACAGTGAGTGCCATCTGTCGTTCACTATTTCGTTGCTTGCCTGATACCCCTCCTCAAGCTTCTGAGAAAGACTCCACTTTATGATTTTCACGTCCAGCACGGTGCAAAGATGGTTCCGTTTGCGGGCTATCATATGCCCCTGGTGTATGGCGACGTCGGCCAGGGTGCATAGTTTTTTTTCCTCCATATTCTCTGGCGTTTCTGACATTTATGCAGTTGCGAGCCATCAGCACGTACGACAGAGCGCGGGGCTTTTCGACGTTGGACACATGGTACAGTCTAAGTAGGCATTGCGAACTGACCTTGTCTGCCCTCACCGTGCTGAACGCACCGGCAAACCTTTGTTTAGCTTTCGTGGTGCCACGGCGACCCAATTCCTGGAATGGCTAACTCCCTCGTCGCTCTCGACTCTAGCTCCGTATTCGTCGACGCTATCTACGTTTCTCAACGAACGCGGAGGAATCATAGACGATACGGTGATTACGAAGCACTCTTCGGACGCCTTTTACGTAGTCACG
This sequence comes from Lactifluus subvellereus, assembly GCA_022496195.1. Taxonomy (NCBI): domain Eukaryota; kingdom Fungi; phylum Basidiomycota; class Agaricomycetes; order Russulales; family Russulaceae; genus Lactifluus; species Lactifluus subvellereus. Next base: position 118,748 of record WTXC01000061.1, on the reverse strand, counting down.
AACGCGGGGCGGCGCGCGGAGGACTTGGCTTGGTTTGAGGCGCGACTGACGGAATGGAATGCCAGTGAGCGTGCCAAGGATGGTCCCGTGGAGCATGAAGTATTAGATGGGTGGGGGTTGCTCGCTCTGCAAGGTCTGTCAAACGTCCCGTTTCGGCGGTGGCTGTGTTGAGTCAAAGAAAAACAGGTCCTGCGGCGGCGGACCATCTGCAGGCCTTGACATCCTACGATTTACGCGCGTTGACGTTCGGAAGGAGCGCATTTGTTCCACTTGAAGGTCTTAACGTGCACGTTGCACGCGGCGGGTATACTGGTGAGGATGGCTTCGAGGTCAGTCTCAACCCACTCCCCCCCTTTCGTCTTCCCCACGCACGCAGATCGAACCTGCAGTCCTGAGCTCTTAATACCCGCTGACGCCTGACTAGATCTCCGTTCCGCCTGCCCATGCCACCTTCCTCGCTTCAGCGCTCTTCCGCTCGCCCGTCCAACTCGCTGGTCTGGGCGCCCGCGATTCTCTACGACTGGAGGCAGGGATGTGTCTATACGGCAACGACCTGGACGAGAGCACAACGCCTGTCGAGGCTGGTCTTTCCTGGATTATTGGAAAAGATCGTCGCGCAGCAGGAGGCTTCATAGGCTCGGAGAAAGTTCTGGACCAACTGAAGAACGGACCGCCAAGGCGACGTGTAGGACTAATCGTTGAGGATGCCCCTGCGCGTCGTATGTAATCTTTCACCTTCCTCTGGTCTTATCGGTAACAGATCCTTGTTCTCATTTGTAGAGGGTGCGAAGATACTCGCACCTGAAACATCAAGCGAAATCGGTCTGTGTTTTCCTTATGCAATTACTTACCGCAATGATGCTGAATATACGTAGGTGTAGTAACTTCAGGCATCCCACTTGCTCCCACGGTGGGCAAAAACATAGCTATGGCGTACGTCAAGACCGGCTTTCACAAGAAAGGGACAGCACTGGCAGTAGAAGTGCGTAAGAAAGCCCGTGCGGCTGTTGTCACGCCAATGCCATTTATCCCGACGCGTTACTGGAGGGGTTGAACTAGTCGGCAATAGGATCATTATCAAAAAGCATGGTTTTATTCGTAGCTGTTTATATCTTAGACGTACTAAAGGTCCTGCGTAAATAGCACAGAGCCCACCCGCTTTTTTCACGCCCCCCCCCGCCTTGCACTGTAACAGGCCCCCTCGTAACTACCTTACTCCACCACTCAGGTGCCCGTAATCTATACGATTACGTCTTGCCGCTAACTTGAACCTACCTCACGAGTGTGCCACATAATACGCCACGTGACGCTCCGTTCCCGCTCGAGCTCAATGCAAGAAAAGAAGGCAGGTGGGAGTGACGTGTGCGTGTTATATGACCACCTTGATGAGCGCATTTATTGGCTTCCAAGTCGCAAGGTAGGCGTGCAAGGCCTCAAAGACGAGGACTGCATGGTGCACTATTCCGCCCATTCCGATTTTCCACTTGGTATCAGAGGTCGGATGCATCTCGCAGCGCTGATAAAATATTCGCAAGCTTAGTCTCGAAAGCAGCTCGCCCAAGCAGCTCCACCTGTAAAAAGCCGTCGACAAAGCTAATATGCTGCGCGAACTTTGCCAAGGTTATTAGATTTCGCCTGTACCTGTCGTCGCGCACCTGACGTTGACGCTACTGGTCTCCGTAACTAGGTTACCATCACATATGCTGATGCTTGTAAATCGGCACCATTCGCTTCTGCGACAGCCTGAGCCATGTCGTCGCATGAAGGGGTGGCCAACCAGGCGCTTACTTCAAGTTGGTACGCAGTGCGGGCTCTTGCCCCCAATGGCAGGGGAGGGTTCTGAGCAGTCTTTCCATAGCCCCTTGGAGCGGGAGTCCCATAGTATCATCATTACAGACGACTGTAAAGCGGCGTCCAGGACGTACTGTACAGTACTTCTCCATCGCGCTTTGGCTCTGCGTGCTCTATAGGGCTTGCGACTCCACAGTCCCTTCCAGCTCCCGGACGTCGTAGTCCGTATTACTCCGTAAGCCTTGCTGGTTACAATCAAGCCAAGATTGCTGACCAACTTTTCCCATACAGGATCACGGGACGGAATGTAGGTACATGACCGAGATAAGGCGAAGACCATGCGGAGTTAGGCAGGACCGCCCTCACCGCCAACATTTGGTCTAACTGAAATTATGGACAATCCGTCGTGCGAGATATCGTGCTAACGATGGCACCACAACATCAACTTGTGTAGGTGTCGTACTGTACTATGAGAGTGGTTTTGTAGCTAGGCGAGCATTATCGAAGAGATTTGAGGAAAAGAAAAAGAATAAGAAACAGCGCCGATGAGATATACAACCCAGAGAAGGTAAAGTCAGCTAGTTCTCGGAAGCTCTAATTCCCCGGGTCCAAAACTGTGGGGGAGTAGCTCTTCAACCGTTGTCTCGAGCAAATCCCCGTTACCGCCGATTTCATACCCGGCAGGCACCAACAGAATAGGCATGTTGAGTGCACAGAACTCGCGAATGACCTGACGACAAATGCCGCATGGTGAGACCGGCTGGGCCACATCCCTGCACGTAGACCTCCAGTTGTCAGTTGAACCCAGCGGAATTGAACTGGATGACGCACGTGTTGATTGCGAGAGCGACGAAAGAGCGGGTACCATCGCTCTAGGCCGGTCAGCATGAAACAGAACGATAGGGCTGATTCGAATAAGAACTCACAACAGCCTTAACTATGGCAGTGCGTTCGGCGCAAATTGTGCCACCTTGTTAATTTTTTTTTCGAGATGATGTTCAGCCACTTCACTGAGAGTAGTTCGCTTAAAGTGAAGGACAGACCATAGGACGCATTTTCTACGTTTGCTCCTTTGATTATCTGGCCATCTGGAGTGAGGAAAGCTGCACCAACGCGGAATTTGGAATACGGCGCATATGCCCCATTCTTGGCTGTGCTGGCAGTCAGAAGTCATAAGGAGGAGCACAGCTCAGCATGCCTTCTATCGAGGCTTGAATCACACGCTCGCGGTCCTGGGTGGAGAGTGCACGAAGCTCCACCGTCATGTTTGTGGAAGATCGTCAATCTGATGGATTCAACGGTGACGATAGTTGACACAAGATAAGATAAGATGATCATGATCTTGTCTTAGTGCAGTACAGTTCCGTCGTCGACGAGTCGAGCAATGCACCCCAAGTCGAGATTCCACCTGGCAGTGACGAGTGGCGCACTTCCTTGTGTACATTCTCGTCTGCACAATGTTATAGGCCCTACGCGCCTCGCATCTACCTCTACTTCCTCCACGTCACCAAAGTTCCCCTTTCCGACTCACCGCAACCCGACTCCACACCAGATCTTCCATCTACCCCCAGGTGCATCCCAAGCCGAAATCAAAGCACGATGTAAGCACCCCTTCCCTCAAAGCTCTCAAGGGCCCACGCAGTCACTGAACTCTGGTACAGATTACGAACTTGCGCGGACTTTTCATCCAGACTCGCCCACCGCTCATGCCCTCCCCGTGAGCGTGCGCCACGTGCGCTTTCATGCCATTACTATGGCCTATGACATTCTTCGCGGAAAATCGCATCCGCACCTCTACCATGGCTTCGCAGACAATCCGTACGCTGCAGAGCTCGCACGCCGCCGACGTCAACACGCGCAGCGTCAGTCGTACCACCAGCGCGCAGCACCGGAATTCGCGGAGGCTGGAGGGATGGACGGCGCAGATGAGGCGTGGAAAGACCAAGTGATCATATTCGTTGGACTCGCCGTGCGCATCGTCCCCTCCCTTCCTCTCCTAACCTTCTGACTATTTCTGTGTAGTCGATCGTGGTGGGCTTTGCGCCCGCACTGCTGTCGCTGCATACGATCCCTGATGCACGGCACCGCGCTGCGTCCGCCAACCTTGCCCAAGCACGCGCGGAAGCGCGGACGTTTGGAGACGAGCGCCGCACCGCGATTCGCGCGCGTGTCGCAGAATTCGAGCGGGACAAGGGACGCGAAGAGCCTCTGCCGTAGTATAAATTACACTGCATTCAACGCACTCGCATTCGACAAAAGCATCATAAATAGGTTATTAGATATGTATAGAACACCTTTTTTCGTTCAGTATCGTAGTGTGTGTGTTATTATCAGAATAGATGCTCCTGCCCTTGGGCAAGCCCACCAAAGTAGCATGTCAGCGCTTTCACCTTGGTCCCCATCCACTCCTCTTCAACCTCGACCTGCTCCGCGGTGTCCGTCCCACCACCACCCCCATCGTCATTAACAAGCGCAAGTGAGGGTAAGAGCGCCGCAATGTCTTCCAGCGCCGTATTCCGCGGTACGTAAAAAGCAACGTTGGGCGTCAGCAGGCGCGCAAGGCGGAAGAGCTCTGTCGCAGGTTCGGGCTGTGTCTGCGCGAGCGAGTACTCGGGCCCAGAGAGGTACTCGGGACCGCCCCAGGGTGGGCTGAGGAAGACGATGTCGATCTTGCGCGCGGGGACTGATGCACGAGTTGTAGATGTGGCGCACAGCAAGCGGTTGGCGAAGGTGCGGAAGTCGGCCAGCACGAACTCGATCCGTGCTGCGAGGCCGTGCAACGCGGCGTTGTGGCGTGCGAGGGCGAGGCGTGTTGGGGACGTGTCAAGCGCGATGACTTGGGAAGGGGTCAAGTCAAAAACACACCGCGTATGGACGTGGTGGTGGAAAAATGGAACACACCATGTTCACAGGTCCGCGCAAAGGCGATTGCGTTACCGCCGACGCCGCAGAACGCATCGAGGACGACGTCGCAGCGACACCGCTCTGCGATCTGAGTCGCTATCGCTTCGGGCGTTACGCTGTACCATCCTTCCTCATCCAATAAGCAGCCTTCATCATACCTCGAAAAGTAGCGTGTGCGTTGGGCGAAATCTGTGTTGGGTCCCCATTGCGAGTCAGCCAGACGTTAGTGTACCGTAGGGCTTGTATACGTACATTTTTGGAGGTGCGCGGGGACCTGGGCAGGATCTGTGTAAAACGGAACGAGCCCCGTCGCATCATAGGCTGCATTTCCGGGGCCCAAGAGACCCGTCTTGCGTTTTCCGGGTGGCGGCTGTGGGTCCGAATCGACTACGTCTGGTTTGCATGTCGGCCGCGGGGTTGAAGGGCCTGCGGTAGTTGATGAAGAAACAGGTTCATCAAGCATTTGAAAAAATCGGGAGAGGCTAGACATGTTCGTCTGACGCCGCTTTTTGCCCATTGAAGCACCAATTCAAGAGTCAAATGGAACGGGAGAGGAACAAAAAAAAAGTAATGAACATGGCCAACGTGGGGATCGAACCCAAGACCTTCGCGTTATTAGCACGACGCTCTAACCAACTGAGCTAGTCGGCCATCTGATAATCAAGCCTGTCAGAGCAATCTAATTCAGTGATGCCTCATAGCGGACTCGGAGTCCAAACTCCGGGTCCAGCTCGACCACGCATACCGTTAACTTCGTAAAGTCGGTGGAAAACTCCAAGGACCTCACATACCTGGACTGCGCACCGCACAAGGAGCTGGTCTTATCTGGCTCGATGTTGATCCCCTCAAATTAACAGGTTGAGCTATCTCAGACCGGGAGACCACGCGACGCTAGCTGATCGGGAGAAATAGAGAAGGCTTTCCAGGAATCGCGAGCTATCTGGCATCTGGAGAGACTTGTAAATTGTAATTGTGGACACACCGTCGTTTAGGAGTGCTACTGCTGCGTTCATATACCTCCGCAGATGATGAGTCGCTTGCATGAACTCTGCGTCATGGCAGCCAAGCTTGGGTGACCATCTCATTCAGTTGCGGCTTCTCGAGCGATGAGACCAGGGAGGATTCGGAGTCCGTCATGGCCAATTAGACAACACATGGCTCAAACCTTCCTGTGTCCCCAGGCGGGGGCCGGAACTAGGCTTAATTAATTGTCATGGTTGTAACGTTGAAGCACATAATCACGATATTTGTTTGACCGTAGTTCTCAGACCTCAGACCTCATGTCTCATGGTTCGGCGCTTCGGAGGGAAGACGTAACACCATGACACACTCATGACACTCATCCACATCCACCAATTACTGGCCCTTGTCCTTGTTGTTACTATGCAAGTCTCCGCAGAGATAACTTCGCAAGCCCCATTCCAGGCCATCTTCTCGCCACTCTCGGAGTCGGCATCATTCCCGGTGCCCAATGCTACGCGCTCGTTCTGGACAGCCGCACCTGGCGTAAACCCCCTCGCTCGCGAAGGTAGCACCGGACCCCTCACGGCCGATGCAGATGTCTGCATTATCGGCTCGGGTATCACGGGTGTCTCGGTTGCGTACCACCTTTCCAAGTTGTTTGGAGACGATGCAGCATTGCCGGACCAGCTGAGCGTCGTCATCCTTGAGGCGCGGGACTTCTGTTAGCCCCTTCTTGCCATGTGATCTCTTCTGTACATTGATTTTCCATTACCGTATAGGCTCTGGCGCGACGGGTAACTTTTCAGCGTTTAAAAATGCCGATGATGATATCTGCTCATGTGACGACTTAGGTCGCAATGGCGGGCACCTAACCGCGCATAACTTCATGGGTTTCCAGCAAGATGTCGCCGCATGGGGGATCTTTGAAGCTATTAAGGCCGTGCATATAGAAGAACATGTCACTGATACAATTGCCTCTCTCGTGAAGAGCGCTGGGATAGAGAACGAGGTCGACCTAGTCGAAGGGATGCGCACGGTTCTATTCTTTACGAAGGAGGAGGAAGTGGAAGCGTACGACGAGTACGAGGCCGCAAAGGCAGCAGGGGTTAACGTGTCAGCTGCGGAGTGGCTCACTGAGAGTGAAGTTGAGAAGGTACGTCAGCAATTTCCGACGAACACAATATATCCGCAGGGCGATGATTTTCTCTGTAGGCATACGGGGCGCGCTATCCAGCGGTGCGCATCCCTGGACGTACGATATGGCCTCTCAAGCTCGTCACCCACTTGTTTAAACTCGCGCAGAACGCCTCACCTGCAGTCTCCTTGAAATTGCACACGCACACGCCCGTGACTGCGGTCAAACCAATCCCGGTGGGCGGTGACGAGCGCCGCTGGAAGCTTGAGACGCCTCGCGGCTCAGTGCGATGCACTCATGTCGTACATGCGACGAACGCATACGCATCCGCTCTGCTCCCACAGCTTGCCAGTGGCACAGGCATCGTGCCGACCCGCGGGCAGGCCATCGCGATCCGTGCAGCAGTACCCGCACGCGAGCTCACGCCATCGGGTTTTACGGCCAATCATGGACTGGAGTACTGGATCGTGCGTCCCGGTTCGGCGCCCGAGGAGCGCCCGCTTATCATCCTCGGCGGCGCGCGCCTTACCGAGGGCAGCTCGCAGGGAGCTACGACTGACGACTCTGTCGTGGACCCCGTCGTTGGGAGACGGCTCAGAGAGTTCCTGCCAGAGGTGTTCCCCGGGAAATTCGAGAAGGGAATAGAGCCAGAGATGGAATGGGTACGTCTCAAATGAAGTGCCTGCCAATGGTGTTGGTCATTCCCTTACCGGTTACTGGTCTCATTGTCCTCCAGACAGGCATCATGGGCTATACTGAACTTGAAAACCCATTTGTGCGTCCCTGTTTGATATTCTGGGTGGTTGTCTTAGCTGCCCCTCCCTTGTCATAGGTGGGGCCGGTACTAGACAAATTCGAGCTTGGGGGTGTATCGTATGAAGGCCAGTACATCGTCGCCGGGTTCACAGGTCATGGCATGCCGCGTGCCTTTGGGTGGTTCGTGCGCCCTCTCCTGTCTCCCGACACTGATAACCAGACACCCACCTCAGCGCGGACATCGTGGCGCGGATGATCACATCCAAGATTACAGGCCAAGGGTGGGAGCTACCGCAGTGGCTCCCGCTCCATTATCTCACAACGCCTGGATGCCTCCAGCAAGCACCGCGTAACAACTACGGTGTGCCGAACTAGCGACGGGTCGTGTGCCATTCTCCTGTGCCCATTCCAATCTCTAGAACTAGAACTTCTACTCTCTGCACTGCTATGTACAAACCGACTGTTTTAAATGTATGTCCGGACCGTTACCTCTTGTATCCTCTGATAGCAAGCTACTCACGGGTGTGGTGATCTAATGAAGACTCGTCATAGCTTCGTCAGCCTCTAAAGTTAATCAAGCGGCCATCGGGACCAACCTAAGTCAACGACGTCGTGGGCTTCGTCGATTCTCTGGTTGCAAATATAGATCAGTCACTGTTAAGGGGGCAGCCGCTTTCATTTTCATTTCCACACCGAGCCATGGCCCGAGTTATCGACGCGGCTTAGCCAAAACAAGCCACGGCCACGGCTGAGGGCTGATCCGAACGAACCCTATTCCCCGACCATGAAAAATTTCCTACTAGCTTTGAGAACACAGGTTACGCCCGGATTATACCGCTTCGGGTTTTAAGCTGAAGTGATCCTGCGGCGCTGCGGCGCGAAGATGCCAAGTTCAGTGCTTAATATGGCACGCTTCGTTCTCAATCGAGTTCGTGTTTGGTGGGTCTGCCTCGCGAGATCCCTAGTGCACCAGCCACTAGATAACTGTTCACAGGACTGTGACAGACGGAGTTGCTCCCTCGCCAGTTCCTTCGGTAGTTTCGTCGTCGTGTGTAGATCTCGGGCAAGTGACAAGGCAAACCGAGCGTGAACCAGTGGATCTCCTATTCGGATCCAGTCCGGGGGTAGGAACTATAGGGGTACTCGCGTTGCAGCGTGGCGCTTGGAGGGCGTTAGAATGGGTGAATGGGTGATACTTAAACCCGAGGGCCCGGGACAGTATAGTGGTATCCGATGTACGTCTGAGAGATGGATATGGATGGAATAGATTAAGATTCGGCATTTGACGAATTAACGAAACGCCACCCCGACGATGTTTGCTGTCGAAACTCAAACTTGGATTTGTCGCATCCACTGCGATTTCAAAGACACGATGGACCCATCTGGAGTCCAGGATTGCAGTTTGTCGACAAACTTGTTGTTAGCGCAAGGTGAAATTTACGATTTGAGTTGTTACTGTAGTTCCCTTTCTGGCAACTATGTGACTTTACAAATTTAAAACCATCACATCATCCTCCGAGGACAGTTGACCAAAACGTGCTTCTAAAGAGCGAACCCCGGTTCAAGAGCCAGTGGTCATTCTTGTCAATACCGTTTCGGACACTGTCGCCGGGGACTCGGAGGCGATTCTTCAAGCGCCGGTAATAGACGCCTAGCCTTGTTCTTCTTCTTCCAAACCATGTCCTATGCACACACCTCGGGCGGTAACCCAGGCACGCAAAAATGGGGAAGGGGTACGTAGATCCCCTTGTATCGTATTTCGGAACCGACACTCAGGCTCTCGCCCAGTTTTGATCGCGGGGGGAACCGACTGGTGCGTGTCCCTGCGGAGTCACGAGGCTGTGGAATTTCAAGTGTTGATATTCGGGGGGCAGGCCAAAGTTGGGTCGTAAAGAGCGTGGTGGGAGGACAGAAGATTCCGAGTGCGTCATCGTCCGCACTAAAACCTGCGTGCACGCTCACTTTCCCTTTAACAGTCATCCCGACCTACTTGAACCCCACATCCTTCGCTCGCTGAGCAACGTAAAGGCTGTCAGCGTTCACGCCTCCTGCGCCGGTTGTCACGCGATCGTGCTTGATGTAGACGGCACGGCATGGCTGTTCGGGCGCAACCAGCCTGCGGCGCTAGGGGTACCCAGCGCCGACGCAATCTCAGAGAACACACCACATTCACTGCGAGCAACCGACCTCGGCGCACCTCCGGGCACTGTGTTTGTGAATGCTGCGTGCGGCAGAAGTCATTCTATTCTTGTTGGCAGCAATGGACGTGTATGGACCGCCGGACTGAACTCTCTTGGTCAGGTGCGGTCAGCTTGTCGAGTCGTAGCTCTCGCACTCGTGCTAACTGTGGGTGTAATAAGTGCGGACACACACCCTGCCCAGAGGTCGGCCCGTTCAAGCTCGTAAATGGGCCTCTGCACCCACAAACCGGCGAGCAAGAGCATGTCGTTGCCGCTGCAGCTGGCATCACCTTCACGCTGTTCCTAACTGTGCGCGGAAAGAGCACGTGATGCGCGTTTTGGTACACTGCCTGGATTGGTGGCTGACGGCGACATATCGCAGTTTACGCATGCGGAAGCGGAGAGAAGGGCCAGCTCGGCAACGGGCGTACGGGAGAACATATTGCGACCGGAAACCGGACTGGATTTGACATCGAAAGCGAACCCAGTAAGATTTACTCCTATCCACATGTTACAGACGATCGGACGCTCATAGCGCTTGTAGTCTTAGTCAAGGGTTTGGATGACAAGAAGATCGTACAGATCGCGTGCGGGCAGCAGCACAGCATCGCGCTCGATGACGAGGGGTATGTACGCAGCTCCATGATCCGGAGTGCGGAACTGATGGGATTCCGACACAGCATCGTATATGTCTGGGGCTACAATGGCTACTGCCGTCTAGGCCTCGGGAATCAGAAAGACGTCTTGACTCCCCAAATCGTTCCCCAGGCAGGTCGTGTGTTGGTCTGGTTACCGCGAGCTAGAGCGCTCATACCATTTCCCGTAGTTTGCAGGGCCACACAAACAATATCTCGGCGCGAAGGTGGCCGCAGGTCCTTCAAGTTCCGTTGTAATTGACCGGCAAGGCATGTATTACGTAGCAGGAAAGGTCAGTTACGATCTCGTTCTGCGATTGATGGGCGCTGACTCGTTCTAGTGGAAAAACACGGGTGACGGTAAGCACATCCAGAGTGTGGCCTGTATGCCGTCGTTGATGATCAGAAGGTTCGGCGGGTCAGCCATATTCTACTTTCCGACTTTTGCAAGAAATCATGGCGTGCAAGATGAAGCACGCTTGCAGTGGCGGAGTTACGCACTTCGCTCTGGCACCGGACGAGGAAGATGGCGGGATCATGACCATCGCATGGGGTCAGAATGCAGCTAACGGCGAGCTCGGTCTCGGTCCAGAAGAGCCCAAGAGCGCGACCAAGCCAACGCGTAATCAGCCACTAATTGGCATCGACGTATTCGAGTCCGTCTCTACCACGTCTGGAAAGAATCCGTTCTGATGTAGATGCATAGTGTCATCGCGGGCCAAAATACGACATTCTTCCTCGTTACCCCGAACGAGAAATACTCCGACCTGCCACGCCATCCCATCGAACTGGACACCCCGGACGACTGTATGATATGCCATAAAGATGACGGTGATCCACTCGCGTGCGACAAGGTAGGCGTCGACTCTTGGCCATTCTCTACTCTTCCCTGCGCTCACAAACGTGCGAAGTGCGATAAAGCTTATCACCACACGTGCCTCACCCCGCCCTTGGCGGCCATACCAGATGGTGAATGGTTCTGCCCAGAGTGCGTGCGCCGTCCTGGCGCACCGATCGGCGACGCTGCGGCGGCAACGTACGCGCCTCCCACGGCCTCGTCGCGCAAAAAGACAGCACGCAACGAGCCGCAGGAGTACGATTCTGATCTGATATACGGCGACGGAGGAGACGATGAGGAAGAGGATGAAGACTCGTATGACGACGATGAGGACGAAGACGTCGGGCGGAAACGTAAAGCGCCGGCTAAGCGCGGAGCAGGTTCGTCGCGTTTCTTGTTGGTTCTGGTCTTCGCCACTGACCAGACGCTTTGATATTCGTGCAGCGTTGAAACGGAAAAAGTAGGCAATAGGCGCGTTTTGGCTGGCGCCAAGGGTCGTCGGTGCAATCGCGACGACAATTGTAACGATCAGACTGGTCCTCTGTTGATTTCTCCATACACCGCACATGTCAATAACTTGATTTTTTTTTTTTTTTTTTTTTCAGCCTGTGATTGGTGTACCTACATTACCTATCTTTGGTCTTATCCCGTACTATAATGAAACGCTGCTTTTCCTGCGTCTGACACGGACAACACAACCAGATGGAAGGCAGTCGTAATTATACTGTTCAAAAGTCCCAGTGCTACCGTGGATATCATAGAACGAGTCAGGCATAGATTAATAAGTCTACGCTTCCTCTCTACTGCCGCGCACATCCCCTCGAAAAATTATCGGTCCATGCCGAGCAAAAGATAAATAATAGTAAGAGGATATACACATAATAAAAAGGACAAAGCGAGCTCCGGGCTGTGCGATCCTCCTTCCCTCTCACCCCTCACGTAGTAAAGTGGAGGATAGCAAGGACGGTGCCCACCGAGAGCGCGATGATGAGGAATACCGCCCCACCGACGAACGTCAGAACCTCCCATGGCGGGCCCTGGTTCTGTGCGCTCGAGGACGTGAGAACGCCATTACTGCCGCCCGCCGCGATGCGCTCCCGAGTTTCGAGGCGACGCTTTTCCTCTGCTGCACGCCTGTCAGTCTCCTCATCGGCGATGGCGATGCGAGAGCGCGCATCTGCGGGGTCGAAGGACAAGCCCGAGGAAGCGGAAGAGGAAGGGGGGATGTGGATGAAGGAGGGATAGTTGCGCTCGACCCAGTGCTCGATTTTGGCGCACGCGACCGAGACGCGGAGGAAATTTGGGTCGGCGGGTGATGTCTTGGCGTGGATCAATCGTGCGTATTCTTTGAAGATGAGCCCGACCTCCCGTGGATTTGTCGATCGCATGATGAGCTGCGCGCAGAGTCAGGCAGGGCCAGGTAAGAAAGAAATGAAAAACGCACGTCGGCCGCCTTGGCCTTGCGGATCTTGATATTGCGTTGGAACATCTCTGGGTTCATGAAGCACAGTTCGAGAGTGGCGATGGCCATGGCGGCGGGAATTGCCGCAAAGTTGAATACGGACTGGGTCTTGACTAAGCGGAGGTAGTCGAGAGAATCGCACGCGTGACGCAGCGCGTCGACGATCATCGCGCTCTGAACCCAGGCGGCCCGCTTCGGCTCGCGCAGTAACTGCAGTACGTCTGTCGCGGGTGTGCGACCATCGGGGCCGTACTGTGCGGCACTCCAGATCTCACGGGGCCAGAAGAAGCGCCGCTCCTCGGCATCCTCGCGGAAGTCACGGATAATATTCGTCTTTTGGAGGAGCAAGCCGAACGAGTTTGACAACTCGAGTTGCTGGGCAAGCCATGGTGATTCGATACCGGATGCGGAGAAGAGGCGCGAGAGGCCCTCGCCAACGAGGCCAGCGACATAGTGGCAGTAGAGGTCGTACTCGGCGACCGAGTCGGGGCCTATCGGTTGAGGAGAAAGTGAGGTACGGTGGGCAAAGTCGGCCATGCCTGTCTCCATTTTGTGGCAAATGTCGACGATGGTGTCGCGGCATCTGGAAGGGTGGGTGTGTCAAGGGTGAAAAGGAGTGAAAGAGAGGGGGAGAGCGTACGCGGGCTCGAGGCGGAGGAGTTCTTCCACGACAACGTGGTAATCGACGAGGACAATGCGGTCTTTTTCATCAGGACCACTTCCATCGAAATTCCAGCCGGGGGTGACGGTCTTCTGGTGGAAGGAGCGGAGGAGGGATTGTTTTACATTGTCCGGAATGGTCATATCATCTTCGACAGTATCAAGACCCCTAAGGACAATGTAGAATATGCATATCTAAATGAGGGTTAGTGACTATTGCGTGGATACGAGCAGACGACAGAATTAAGCGATGTTGGCCAAAAAAAGGACGTAAGCGAAGGGGTATGTGGAGACGGTGGAAAATTTCTGGGTTGAGGTTTACGGTAAAGATGTAAAGGGCACGAGGTGGAGGACTGACGCGGAAACCGACTCACTATTCGGGCGAGGTCACCGTCCAACTGCTTGATGACAGTAGAAAAACTGCGGCTGCTGTGGTCGAGCAACTCCCAGCACCTGCGCATTGTCGGTCTGTCCCAGCCTGAAGTAGCATGCTCCTCTTTTTTTGTGATATCGCGTGTTGATTCGTGGTAATTCCAGAACTGTAAGAGAATGCGGAACTCGTTTGGATGAGTGAGGGCGAGAGTGAGAAATTCGAGCGCGCCCATGGATTAATTGTCAGGGGAGGGTTCAGAATTAGCGAAAGGGGTCTGTTGGGGAGGGCGTAGCGTATTTAAATGAAGAAGAGGTGGTCATACCTCGTACCACTTTATATTATTCAAACACGGAATTCCGTGACCTGGCACGACATGATCACATCTTTGTCAATATCCGTACACGTCCCGTCCCGTCCGACCGACTAGAACGGAACGGACTTGAGAGCTGTGTCACCGCGCGCGCAAATAAAGTATTTCTTAGACTCACCTATAAGCAATCTTCCGAACCTTCAGCGTTAGTGATCCGCTCACGGGTCGATATCGTGGCATGGTGTATACCGAGGTAGTAGACCAAGCAGAGTAGCTACACTGTCTGTACTGTTACAATACTGTATGTATTCAACGAGCCGAAGTTGGCTCCGCAGCTATTCCGCAAAACGGTAAAAGCAACACGTCACGTCAAAGTTGTCCAATTCCTCCTCTTCTGTTCTCCCTACAACAATTATCCTTTCTCCCTTTCAATCTACATTTCCTCTACCACCGCCCAATAGGGGGCTATAATAAGCCATGACGGCGAGGTTCATCCTCTCGCTCGCGACCCTGCTCATCCTCGCTTGCTTCACCCACGCACAAAATCAGCCTCAAGTCAAGGTCAACTACTTCCAAAATCTCCCCGCAAAGCTCTTTTCCTTTGACGATACTACCGTGCGTAGCGCCTTATCTATCACCCGGGACACCCGTCGAGGTTGATTCGGTGCAGTATGTCGCGTACCATGATATCGCTCAGGGCAACCTCTATATATCGAGCGACGAGGGCAAAAACTGGCAGCGCGTAGATGACATACCACAAGGAGACACGGCAATGTTTATAGAGCACCCATTTAATAACCGTATGGTGAGCATATGTCGTTCAGCCCTATTCGCGATAAGACCCTGTAGTGTCTTGGGCCATCCCTCTTTCCATTATAAGTGTATAGGAACCAGCGACGGTTCAAATCCCCGTCTACGCTGTCTGTATCACCTCCTTTCTATCCATATCCGATGCCCAGCTCCAGAGCTTGAGCCGCCATCCGGTTACAGATCCACATAGCCCTACCCTACGCCCACGCTTAGTATATACGGTTGGGCGCCATACTGACACCTCTGATCCAGGCTTTCGTGCTCACTCGCGGGACGACGCACTACCGGACAGAGGACCGTGGGCAAACTTGGCGCTCCTTTGAGATGGACGTCCCACCATCCTACGTCCCACGCCCCTTGACCTTCCATTCCGACCCCGCCAAGTATGGCTATGTGCTTTACCAGGGTACAAAGTGCGAACGTGAGGATAGTTGGTCTTCGATATGCCACGACGAGGTGCGTCTACCTTAACCTCTCCAACCCACCCGCGTATGCTTGACACTTTGCAAAGACCTACTATACCAAAGAAGCCTTCTCGGATCACCCAGAATTGCTTCTCTCCGAGACTTCCCAATGCTCCTTTGCCCATAGTTCAACCGACTTTAAGCACGACGCCCACACCGATCTCATCTATTGCGTTGCCTTTGATTCCTCCTCCTCCACCGGGTACCATTCCATCTCCTCGTCCCGTCTCTTCTCGTCCACAGATTTCTTCACCAACGAGTGGCAGATAGAGGATTTGGGTGTCCCCCGCGGCGCGCGCGGTGTTGTTGCTTTTGCTATCGTGTCCAAGTTTGGTGTCGTCGCCCTGAAGGATCTCAGTGCGGGGGCTGGCAACCAGATGCTACTCTATGTCACCGTGGACACCCGCACCTGGGCAAAGGCACAGTTCCCGCACGCCTCGAACGCACTCCTCCGCGAGAACGCGTACACGATTGTCGAGAGTACTAAGCATTCCCTCGCCGTCGATGTCGTGCTCAACGATTCGGGCGTGGTGGGCACGCTCTTCGTGAGCAACTCGAACGGAACTTTCTTCGTCGAGAGTTTGAAGGACACCAACAGGAACGAGATGGGCTATATCGATTATGAGGCCTTGTATGGGATCGAAGGTGTTGGACTAGCAAATATCGTCGCAAACGCGAAGGATGTAGAAGCGCGTGGTGGGGATAAGCTCCTCAAGACCCTTATTACCTTTGATGACGGTACCGTCGCCCATTTTTCCTTTGCGTGGGGCAGATCCACTCATCTTTACCACATAGGGAGTTCATGGTCCCCGGTTCGTGCGCCCGCAGAGGATAACGAAGGACACCGAATCGATTGCGATCCCTCTGACACAGAGAACTGCTCCCTCCACCTCCACTCCGTCACGATCCCGCACAATTTTGGCCGCATATTCTCTTCTCCTGCACCCGGTTTCGCGATGGGCGTCGGCTCGATCGGCCCCACCCTCCGCACCTACGGCGAGTCTGACACGTTCCTGAGCACCGACGCCGGCGTGACGTGGTCCATGGTCCGCCGTGAGGCGCACAAATATGAGTTTGGCGACCAGGGGAGCATCATTGTCGCTGTAAATGATGAGGAAATGGTCGATTCTGTGAGCTATTCGACCGACCTCGGCAAGACATGGTGCGTGCTCCCTCCATTTTCCTTTCCGCATGTAACCGATGGGATCGATCTGGACCCCCTCCATGCAGGAATACCCTCCAGCTTGGCGTGAGCCTCCGCGCCCGTGCGCTTTCGACCGTCCAGGACTCGACTTCCCAAAAGTTCCTCCTCCTTGGTCAGCTCTCTCGACAGGACGCGACGTCCGAGGGCCACTTCGCCGCTGTCTTCCTCGACTTTGCCCCCATGGGCCGGCGCAAGTGCGGTGAGGCCGACTTTGAGCAGTGGTACGCGCGCACGGCAAAGAATAAGGAGTGCTTGATGGGACATAAGGTATGCGCGCTCATTTTCAAGAGGCGTATATACGCGCTGACGAGCCATGGGATAGCAATGGTACAAGCGCCGCAAGCCAGGAGCGGACTGCTACGTCGGCGAAAAGTTCTCGGACCCGGTCGAGCACGAAGAGAATTGCCCGTGCCAGGACGAGGACTTCGAATGGTACGTCGCGTCGATGCCACCTCTTGGCTGACTTATTTATTCATGTCGTGGTCGATAGCGACTATAATTATGTCCGCCACGGCAGCGAGTGTGTGCCCGTCGGCCGAGAGCCGATCCCTGCAGGCGTGTGCATGAGCCCCGATCAGACGTATAAGGGCTCGTCTGGCTACCGCCTTATTCCAGGAAACACGTGCGACCGGAACAAAGGCCTCAAGAAGGACGACAAGCAAGACAAGAAGTGCTCACAAGGTGGGTCGTACCTTGCTTGGCTTTTCTGGGCCCGCGATGCTCAGGCGTGATTGCTCTTAGCGCAACCTGCGGAGGGTGACGTTGTCCACCAAACGGTGCGCGTTGACCACTTTTTTTCATTGTGATGCTGACGTGTCATGGATAACAGTTCGAATTCCCAGCGCCGGTGGCTCAGCAGGCGTATTTCAAGGATTCGACGACCATCCTCGTTCAGCTCCAAGACGCGTCCGTCTGGCAGTCGAGCAACGAAGGCTATACGTGGAATCGCCTCTTCCCCGACGAAACTTTCCTCACGTTCTACCACCACACCTTCACCCCCGCCCGTGCTTACCTCATCACCGATTCGGGCAAGTTCTTCTACACGACTGACACAGGCCGCTCGTGGAACCCCCTCACCGCTCCAAACCCGCCGAACTCGTTTAACGCGCAGGTGTTGCACTTCCATCCGGACCGCTCGGACTGGATCATCTGGACAGGCGATGTGGGCTGCTCAGGAAGCGGGGCTGACTGCCACGCAGAGGCGTGGTTCTCGCGCGACAACGGGCGACATTGGATATTCGTGGAGAAGTACGTGCGCAACTGCGCGTGGGCACGCGACAAGGGCCTGCACGTAGACCTATCGCAGATCCTGTGCGAGTCGTACCGCGACAAGACGGGCTCGCAGCGTTTCTTCCAGATGGGGACCAACCCTTTGCAACTCGTGAGCGGGCGCGACTTTTATAACAAAAAGGCCAAGTTATTCGATGATGTTGTCGGGTTTGCCAAGTTCTCAGAGTACCTCATCGTTGCCGAGGTGCGTCGGGTTGTTGGAAAGTCCCGGGTACGGCGAGCACTGACGGGGCGGTCCGCATGCAGTATCTGCCTCAACAACACGCGCTCGGCTTGCAGGTCTCCTTGGACGGCCACATCTTTGCCACCGGCCAATTCCCCCCGTCATTACGTCCGCAACAACACGTGAGCTTATATATAATTTCTCCCTTTGTGCTGTAATGACTAGTGGTAAGGCGTACACTATCCTCGAATCGAGCACCGATTCCGTCTTCCTGCATATGACGACGTCAGAGCCACCGGACCCGGTCTGGGGCCACATCCTCAAGTCGAACTCGAACGGGACGTACTTTGGCATGTCGATCGAGAACGTGAACCGTGATGGGCGCGGGTTTGTCGATTTCGAAAAGTTGATCGGACTTGACGGTATCGCGATCGTCAACGTTGTCTCCAATCCTGAGGCCGCGTCGGTCACAGGCACTAAAGAGCTGCAAACTCGCATCACGCACAATGATGGCGGCAGCTGGGAACGGTTGATACCTCCCAAACTCGATTCGAACGGTCAACCATATGACTGCCGAAGTGCGGTGCGTGCCTCCCTTGCGCTTTCTAGAGAACCGTGTAGTAACGATCGAGACAGGCTTGCTCGCTTCACGTACACGGGTATACGGAACGATTTGACTCCCGCGCGACGTTTAGTAGCCCCTCTGTCGTCGGGTTGGTCATGGCAGTGGGTAACGTGGGCGAGAAGCTCGCCCCCTACGTAGAGAGCGACACGTTCCTGAGCCGAGATGGGGGCTTCACGTGGGAAGAGGTTCACAAGGATGCACATCTCTGGGAGTTTGGCGATTCGGGCTCGATCCTCGTCATGGCGAACGACGAAGAGCCGACGGACCACGTCCTGTTTACAACCGACGAGGGCATCAACTGGCGCGAGTATAAATTTACGGACGAGAAGATTCGCGTGCGCTCGATCGTGACCGTGTCGTCAGACACAAGCAGGCGGTTCATTCTGTTTGGGGGCCACGCCCGTTCGCGAGTATCGGTTGCGGTTTACATCGATTTCTCGTCGCTCACAAGTATCCAGTGTGCGTGGCTTGGCTTCGTCCTCTGCCGTTGTTGCATGTGTTGATCTTCTCGCTTTAGGCATACTGGATATCGAAGACCCGGGACATGATGACTTTGAGTTGTGGACTCCCAGCACAGAGCGCGCCGAGCGCTGCCTTTTCGGTCGTCAGGTAAACGAATTCTGCTTTCCGCCACCTGGGCAGGTCCGTTGACCCTGACGCCTCCTCTCTGCAGACTTTGTACCATCGCCGTAGGCGCAACAGCACTTGTGTGGTGGGAACGCAGCCAAAAGCGAAGGAAAAGGTTGTGAAGAATTGTGCTTGCACATCTTCTGACTTTGAATGGTTGGCACCGTCACCCGAATCTACTCGACGTGGAAATGAGATGCTGATAACATGCGAATAGCGAATTCAATCATGTGCGAAATGCAGAAGGTAAATGCGCGCTCGTCCCAGGCACGCAGCCACTGCCGGACGACGACTCGTGCCACGGCGATGACCAATACTGGTACGAGCGTACGCCCTACCGGCGCATCCCTCACTCGACCTGCGAGGACGGCGAGCGGCCCGATCGCGGCCGGCGGCATCTCTGCCCCGGCGTGGCCGCTCACGGAGCGTTCTTCTGGCTCTTCGTGATCTTGATCCCATTCGCGGTTACGACGCTCGTCGCCATGTGGTACTACAAGCGATCCGGCCGCGCGACAGGCATGATCCGCCTGCCGGGCGATGGGCGGCCCAAGTTCGGTGCGTCGGACGCAGGGTTCGTCGAGACGCTCGCCAGCGTGCCGTGGTTCATCATCGGCGTCGGTACGGTCGCGTTTGAGGCGGTTGGCCGATGGGTGCACGAGGCGATGTTGACGCTGCGCGCGCGGAGGGGTTACCGGAACGTGGCCGTCGACGAGGACGCGCAGATCCTCCGGTTTGCGGATGAGGAAGAATAACTTAGTTCTGGTTTTCTGTATTCGCCGTGCTACTAGTACATATATGTATAGCATTTTTGATTCTTTTTATGTCGCTGTTTCTTTTTTTTTGGCCCATAACATTTTTTTTCTCGCGCTTTTCTGCAATCAAGTTGCTCTGCATTGAAGGGAAAGGATTTGTGTGGTTCTGGTGTGGCGTTCACTTCACGCTACTGACGGCACGCAAGCATCGCGTCGAGCTCTTTCCCGAGGAAGATGATAATTCGCATTGAGTTATACAGATAACAAAGAACAACTGGGAAAGCAAGAAAAGGCAAGGGTGAAAGGGAGGGGGCGTTATTCGATCACGCCTAGGTGGTCCTCCTTGATCGTCCCTATTGCAAACTAGGGGGAAAGTGAGGTCATGAATAAGAACAAGGCAAGAGATTCGCACGATCTCCGTCGCGTCTACGCGCGTGCCTATGATTTTGATGCGTATTTTCGTGTTGTTCTCGATGACCTGTCGATCGGAAGGGTAGGGGGGTCATGGAGGTTGAAAAAGGGGGCACTTACCTGGTCCTGTGAGGTGTAGGACGGTGGGTTCGACGACGGATCGAACTTGAGGTCAGGATGGAGGAGCTACAAGATTCACCATGGTGAGAGGGGAGACAAGGGAGTCGCGTAGTCAGGTGTCAAGGGGGACGCGTCGCGCACCTGCTGCGATACGAAACAGTTTAGGGGGCCAACCTCCGCAAAAATACCCATCTAAACTACAAGAGTCAGCTCCTCGGGACTGTGCGGAGAAAATAAGAAATTTCACGGACCCGAGTGACATTGTGGACGACGCCATCGACGACCTCGCCCTTGAACGGCTTGAACACGATCGCGCGATACCGCGTCACGAACTCGGCCTGGCCGTTGCCCGAGATGACCATGCCCTTGCCGATGTCGGAGATGGAGACGACGGCGATGATGAAGCCAAACTGGCCCGAGCAGGTGCCTTCAACGTCCGAGTAGAGCTTCGACTCGAGGTACTGCTGCATGCGCGGGCCAAAGTAGGACGGGTGCAGCATGATCGTGTGCGTGAGTTCTTTCTGCGGAGAGAAAAAGGGTTCCTTTGGCATGTCAGGGTGCGCGCGAGTAGGAGAGGAGAGTTACGATGAAGAACATCTCGTTCGTCGACGCCGCGTTTCGTTGTTCTTGTGGGCTGGGCTGCAAAGCGAGGATATGACAATGACAAACCTACGCGGCTTCGGACGGCCCGACGTATGTACTAGGCACACCGCGTCATGCCTGTGCCGGACTAAGTTCCTCTTGCTGCTATGCTTCAAGGTCTTGCGTCGAGAACAGTCAGACGTAATAGTATCTACACTGCCAGCCACCTCAGGCGCGTCAATGCTCTCGGTCGCTCAATTATAGTCGCCGGTCCCTATGCACCTGCTGCACCGTCCGTTCGTCATTATGCACAGACCCCACCGGGAGGATCGGGGGGACTGCCAGGTTTCAAGTTTCCTATGCAACAGCAACATGCGAAAGGGGACGCTCTTAAGGAATTCGTGCGTACGCGGGAGCTTCGGTGATACCGTTCTTTTTGACGCGTGTCGCTGTATGCAGAGCATCGACTTGACGGAACTGGCAAAGTCTGGGAAGCTTGACCCTGTGATCGGGAGAGACGAAGGCAAGCGGTTTATGGATTTATTTGTTGGCGTGCCAGGCTGACTCAACGCGTGCAGAGATCCGTCGTACCATTCAGAGTGTGCAATTCCTCGGTAACCGTCCGTTTTTGGTCTCTGACTGACCCGATCTCCAAGTCCTGTCCCGGAGAACAAAATCGAACCCAGTGGTGCGTTCTTGGATCACCCAACCGCCATGCATACATTGAAGTGTGCCGCAGCTCATCGGGCCTCCAGGTGTGGGAAAAACCGCTATTCTAGAGGGTCTCGCGAGCAGGATTGTCGCAAAGGAGGTTCCTGAGGTACGCTTCAAGTCGTTTGGCATACATCTTCTACTGATTTCTGGTCTAGTCTCTCCACAACAAGCGCGTTCTCTCGATTGATCTCTCAGCTATCATGGCGGGTTCTGGAATTCGGGGTCAGTTCGAGGAGAAGTTCAAGGCGCTGATTCGTGATATCGAGGACGAGGTTTGTCTCTCTTTCCCCTGTGCACTCCTGTATGGGTTCCTAACTCCAGTCAAGGCTGGTGGAGTGATTTGTTTTATCGACGAAGTCCGTACGTAACCTTAATTTATCCCCTGCTCATCAGATAAATCCTTCCCCAAACATCCAGATACACTCTTCAATCTAGGGAAGGCAGAGGGCAGCATTGATGGTGGGCAAATGATCAAGCCCGCCTTGGCTCGCGGACTGCAACTCGTTGGCGCAACGACCCGTACGTCTCTTAAAACGTCACTTCGAGGAAGTAATCTAACCGGATACCGTTTCAGCGGATGAGTATAGAAAGACTATCAGTAAGGACGCGGCTCTTGAGCGCCGCTTTCAACCCGTCACAATCGAGGAACCCACTGTCGAATCCACTATCTCTATCCTACGTGGGCTCAAACCCCGCTACGAGGTCTGTTTTCACACTTGTCCCCGTCTCTCCTATACTCATGATCCGCGTTTCCGGGCCAGGTCCATCACGGAGTTGAGATTTCCGATGGCGCACTGGTCACTGGTTTGTCTTTCCCAACGTCCATCTTCCCCATCCCTAAATCGACCGCTACCTCATATCTCAGCCGCTGTATACGCCGCTCGCTACATATCTGATCGCTTCCTTCCTGACAAGGCGATTGACCTTGTTGATGAAGCTGCGTCATCTTTGCGCCTTGCACAGGAATCAAAGCCTGATGCTCTCGAACAACTTGATCGCGCCGCCATGACGATGCAGATCGAACTTACCAGCCTGCGCAACGAGTCGGACCCTCTCAGTGCTGAGAGGCGCGAGGCGCTTGAACAGGCTTTAGAGCGCACCCGCAAGGAGGCCGCCGCACTCGAAGAGCAGTGGAAAGCCGGTAAGTCACGTGACACAAGTGCGATGCGCAGCGGCAGTCTCATCTGATGTGCGGCCAGAGCGCGAGCGGCTGCAACGCAACAAGGAACGGAAGCGTCGCCTAGAGGAGGCCAAGCATCAGCTGGAGGTCGCGCAGCGTAAGGGGGACTACGAGACCGCGTCTCGCCTGCGTTACGCCGTGATCCCTGAGCTCGAGCGTGAGATCCCCGCGGCAGGCAACGGCGAGGGAGCTATGCTCGGCGAGCGCGTCACGTCGGACGATATAGCCCGCGTTGTGGCGCGCGCTACGGGCATTCCCGTGCAGACCTTATTGAAAGGGGAGCGAGAGCGACTCGTCCATGTACGTGGTTCCCGCTCGCCTTGCGCGTTTATCAACGTCGGGGATATAGGTGTTGGCGATGGCTGACAACGTGTTGGCAGATGGAAGATGCGTTGAGAGCGCGTGTTGTTGGACAGGACCACGTCGTACGTGCGGTCAGCGACGCCGTACGCATCTCGAGGGCCGGGTTACAAGCACCTACAAGGCCGGTGGCGTCCCTTTTGTTCTTAGGCCCGACTGGCGTGGGCAAGGTGTGCAATGGTGGTCGCCGCAGCCATTACCTTTCTCACAGCGTTCTACTAGACCGAGCTGTGTAAAGCACTCGCTGGGTTCTTGTTTAATGACGAGCAGAGGGCGCTGTTGGTCCTTTTGGTTTCTTGCATTAACGCTGGTCTAATGTACATGGCAGGATTAACATCAACATGTCAGAAGTGAGTTCTGGACTTGGTCTTGCTGGGGTGTCCCTGAGGAGGTCCACAGTACCATGATCGACACACAATGTCACGCTTGATTGGAGCAGCTCCCGGGTACATTGGCTTCGAGGAAGGTGGTGAGTGCCGCCGTGCTTACACGTTGGCCTCTGATATATATCAAAACCCAGGTCAGTTAACGGAGGCCGTCCGACGGAAACCTTATGGTGCGATATCCTTTCGAATGCGAGTTTACTTTGTCTCACTGTCTTTCTAGCCGTTGTTCTTCTGGACGAGCTCGAAAAGGCGCACAAGGTTACTAGTAAACCGTTCGTCCCCTCAACTATTCATCTTTATATGCTTTTTCTAGGATGTCACAATGATACTCCTTCAAATACTCGATGAGGGCACCATAACAGACAGCCAGGGTAGAAAAGTCGACTTCAGGGTGCGTCTCTTTCCAAGCTTTTGATTTTACGTTCTCAACTTTTTATGTACAGAATACCATTATCTGCCTTACGAGCAACCTTGGTATGCCTAGTCTTCTCACCACCAATCCTTCGCTCATCCCCTCTACAGGTAGCGACATTCTTGCGCACCCCTCAGCCTCAGACAGCTCGGGTACTGTCACACCTGAGGCGCGCGCTGAAGTCCTTGAGCGCGTCACGGAGCAGTTTCCTCCGGAACTGCTGAACCGCCTCGACTCGATGCTCGTTTTTAACCGACTTGCGCACGAGTCCATCCTGCGCGTAGTCGACCTCCGCCTCGGCGACGTGGCCGCGCGCCTTGCGCAGCGGCGGATCAAGCTGGACGTCGACGATGCCACTCGCGCTTGGCTTGCCAAAAAGGGCTTCTCGGACGTGTATGGCGCGAGGGCGATCGCGCGCGTCGTGCGCACGGATGTTTTGTTCCCGCTGGCACAGAAGCTGCTCGTGGGCACAATACGGTAAGCCTGCGCTGCACGCGCGCGTGCCTGTGGCTGATGTGACCCGCTTTTTTCAGTGACGGGGACACTGTAGAAATCCGCGTGGGCGAAGACGGAGAGTCACTGCATATTCGAGATAATCACGCTGCGGACGAGCGAGCCGATTCATCTGCAGTCCAAGGACGTAACTAGTAGTCAGAGGTGTGGGCTTGGATGAGGTTACTGACCCCGCTATTCACACCCATTGCACATCTACAATCATCACCACTCAGCGCATTGTATTATACACGCACGACGGCCCTTGAATCAAATATCCTCAGAACATTGTTGCAGCGAGGGAAGGCACGGAGCTCTTTCGCATGCTACTCTTGATGCGCCCGAGACCCATTGGATACGGCATCTACTCATGGACGGATCACAGAGTAATAGGTATAACAGAGACCGTTAAGTTGTTAGCCCTGCCCTATGTTTTAGTATATTCGGCGTAGCCTTATGTCTGGGGTTGGTACGACAGACAGGATGACTGTACTGACCACTCGGAAAGCCACGTGGGGGTCGTCAACACTCCTCCCATATTTAATATCATCGGCGGTTGCAGTGGCAAGCGACGAATTCGGACTCGGAAATTAAATTGGAACCCTTAAAGGTTCTTGCCCCTGCTGCGCATCCATAAATTCAACTCAACGCCCAACGTCGACATTCTGTGGCAATGGCAACGTCGCATAAAATCCCCGGATGGGGGCCCATCCGTTCTCTGCTCTGCTTAGCCCCGTTACTCATCTTTGTACCATGGTTTGCCGTTCGCGACCTCTACGGTAACCCACCAGTTGTTCCTTCCTTTTTTCAATCACTCACTTTCTTTTGACGTAGCCCTCCCAGAGCCCGTTGTAGCCCTGTGACTACGTGTGCCACTGCTCGTATACGTGTTACTAATGGCGTGTTTAGTGTCAATTCAGAAACCGGCCTTCCACAAATTTCTGAACCTCAGATCCTCGCATACGTCCGGCACCTTTCTGAAGACATTGGATATCGCACTGTTGGAACTGCTGAACATGCTCTCGCGGATAAATGGATGATCGAGACGGCCTATAAGATCCAGAGGGAGTGCGAGCGGTTGGTGCAGGTGGATCCTGGGCGCAAGCTGGAGTGCGAGGTGTGGCATCAGCGAGGCAGTGGGAGTCATCGGTATGTACCTGCGGTCGACTCTCTTCATCTGTGCTGTATTTCTCTGTATAACACTGCAGGTTCGACATGATGGGCAAAAGGTTGTACAAGACCTACGCAGATCTCACTAACATCGTCATTCGCGTATCTGATGGCACCCCCGAAGGCAAAGAGGATGCTGTACTGGTTAATGCACATCTTGACAGTACCCTGCCCTCTCCTGGTGCAGGGGATGATGCCCTTTCCGTTGGCGTCATGCTCGAGTGTATCCGGGTGCTTACACACACACCCGATTGGACGCCCGCTCACGCTGTCGTATTCTGTGAGCAAACCGATAGGCACATCCACGGTTCCTCCCCTTACTGAGCCAATGCAGTATTCAATCATGCAGAGGAGTCGCTTCAGGATGCGTCGCATCTGTTCTCGACACAACATCCAATAGCCCACACGTGCGTCCCTGCAGCGCACCTTCGTATATTTTCTCTATATAAGCACTCAGCATTCGAGCATTTATCAACCTGGAAGGTGGGTAATGACCTCCATATGTTGTCTTTTCTCACGCTTCGCTCAGCTGCCGGGAACGAGGGTGCCGAGTTGCTGTTCCAAGCGACCTCTGAAGAGATGATTCGTGCATATTCTCAAGTTCCAAGGTCAGCCAGGCTGGGTTTGAGCGCATATATAGTTGTTAATAAGCTTCCAGGCCATTTGGCACCGTCATCGCAAACGAGATCTTCAGCTCAGGCATCCTACTCTCCGAGTAGGCTGTGTTATTCGTTTGGGCTGGCACTTGGGCTGACTTTCGTCCCATGCAGTACCGACTTCCGTCAATTTGAGCAATACCTCAATGTCACGGGGCTCGATGTGAGTTGGTCTGTGTGTTACTCTCGTATCAACCCCCGTCCTTATATTTTGACATAGATGGCCGTCGTCGGCAACGGTTATATATATCACACACGCCAGGTATGTTCTACGAATCCGTTACGACTGTCGTATACTGAGAATACTTCCCAGGACTTAGTTGACGACATTCAGCCTGGAGTAGCGCAGGTAGACCCCATTAGCACCCCCTCTGCCCGTTACTGATCACGCGTAGCACATGGCAGAGAACACTCTCGCTATGTTGAGATACCTCTCCTCGGACGCGTCGCCTCTGCCTTCACTAACAACAGGGTACACACGCCCCACTACAGTATTTTTCGCTGAGTTCGGCCACTTCGTGCAATATCAGTTCGCGACCGCGCGCCTTATGTACGGCACACTATTCTCTCTTTCCCTTGCAGTGGCATGGACCTTTTGCCGCGAGAGGGCTCCCGGCTCCCGATCAGCCAGCTTCTGGGCTGCGCAGTGGAACGGCACCGGCGCGCTTCTTGTTGCCTTGGGTGGAGCACTGATCGGCGCGAATGGGCTTGCGGTCATAATGCACCGTTTCCTCGGCCACAACATGAGCTGGTTCGCATCTGAGCGATCCGCGCTGCTCCTCTATGGACCAGCCGCGCTGTGCGGTTTGTCATCTGTCCATTTGCTAGTCCTCGTCCTTACTGGGCTTCCTAGGCATGCTCACATCGCAAGTCGTCTTCCCTGACGTTGCTGAGCGCAGCGTGCTCAGTGCTCTTCTGTTGATGCAGTCTGGCGGCGCGCTAGCGCTGCAGATGCTTGGCATTGGCTCGGCATGCTTCTTGTTTCTTACTGCTGTAGCGCTTTTCGTCGCGCTGTCTCTTGACGCGCTTTTGAATCCCGATATCGTCGTCAGCCTGTGGACCTATGCGCTGGGCTTGCTTGTGCCGCTGCTAACCGGCACTCAGATGACGTATACCGTCCTTGATGTGTTTGTCCCGCTTGTAGGTCCTCATCTTCGCATCCGGATTCTGTGCATAAACAACTTATATCGTAGACCGGACGTTTTGGCGCGGACGCGCCTGCCGAGCATATAATCGCGTCTATCGTTGCGGTCATGTCATCTCTCGCCGTACCACTCGTTACACCATTCTCGCACCGTTTTTCGCACAGGGTACGGATGAATACGGTCACCATACTGAATATAGCGATTATCGCTGCTGTGGTAGCATTTTCTCTCCGTTCGCCCTTCGACAAACGCCACCAACGTCGGTTGTTCGTTCTCAGTTCCGACAACGTGAGCTCCGAGTCACGCTGCGGGTTTTAGCAGCTCTTGAGCTGACGTGCTTGCGCATTTGGGCAGATTACTTCTCATGAGCGATACCTTCATATCGGGGCTGCTGATGGCGCCCCTGGATTCGAACAACTAGTCAACGACATTACCGCCAACTTTGGCATAGTCGGTACAAAGGCCGTTCGAGAAGATATGCACGACTGGAATGGGGACTGGGATATCCTATACCCGTTTTCCGCCGTGAGTGACGTGTATATTGGAGTTGTTGCTTGCGGCCCTGATGTCTCCGCTCCAGTTCATGTCTCCGTACAAGATACCACTCCCCATAGAGCCTGGTTTTGTATCTCCTTTCGCAACGGGTGAACGCGCGTTCAAGGTCGAGGCTGTCAACGATACCATAGACGTATTTGCGGATGAGCGTAGCCTAACGCTACAGATAACCCATCCTGGGATTATCTGGACAGGTAAGTGGTCACCACGCTGTCGGCCGTGCCGCTAAAACAAATCACCGGCAGTGATTGCTTTCGATGCCCATGTGCTACGCTGGACCCTCGACGATGCGCCACCAAACAAGCGGACACGCCACCACATCAAAGAAGCCTCGTTCTTCGGCGTCGACCGCTGGTCGGTCGACCTCGTCTTGCAGGGTACCGCACCGTTGACGGTCAACTTTATCGGTATCGACGAGGAGGCCATGTGGCCCGGGAAGAAGCCCGCGGTCGCCGAGGGACAGGGGGGACACGGCGGCCATGTCAATATGGCGCTGTTCGAGCGCCTCGATGGCTGGCTGACACGCGAGACAAGCGGCTGCGTTGATTCGATGCTGCTCGCTACGGTTGGTGGCGTAGTGACGGTATGATGAATGGATGGTATAGCACTTATCTGTTGATAGTATTACGTAGAGTGTAGACCGTTACAATGGCCTAATGTCATCTCAATCAACAATCAACACAGCAGGGCAATTGGTTGGTAGCTTAGACTTCTATCGCGGGCTGTATGCGTGGTTCGTGCCCTCGGGTGACCTTGGTCTTTTTGGGTGAAACAACCCTTTTTTGGCATATGGACATCTCAGTCACCGGCGCAGTATCAATCGGGCCTTAGATGCTGTACAGTACTGTACTGTACTGTAGGTTCGAGCCACATTGACAGACTTCCATCATAGCATGTACTACTGGACGGTGCTTCCCCTAAGCAGTTGCGCCCCGAAGGAACAATGCCCCCAGGCCCAACTCCATACTTCACAGTCCTTCTCTGGCATGAGAATCTGGTATGCCGTCGATACCGTCGCCATCAGTAATTATGCATTTTAGTTTTCCGGTGGTTTCTCAACCCAGGCAACTACCAAAAAACGGCGAAAACGGCGAAAACCTGGAAATCTTGACATGGCACTTGGGAAACTTATGTCTTATTTCCTAGAAACTTCTGTGAGGGACGACCTGGAGGTGCGGGAAACCGGGAAACCGTGGAAACCTACGAAACTTAGTGACTGCTGATGCATGAAGTACATACAACTACGAAAAAATATAAGAACGCAGCGATCTAACCAAAATTTGGCACATGGACACGGGGATGTGGACCGTCCAGTTGGAGTGTGATCAGAGGGGTGTTCCCACTCCAAGTCATTGAGGTCGAGATAGTCGTTCGTGGAGCCCATCTTTTACCGGTGACCTGTGTATGGCCCGTCGAGAGCCCCTGATGTCATTTCAGTCGTCATGACGCGTTAGATAGCTGTCATTCCTTCTTTGTAAACCGTTTTTCTGATCATCATCCCCACGAACTCATAACAGGGCCTCAATCGGCCCAGTTATGGTAGATCTTATCATGTAGACTCGGGAAACCCGGAAACCAGTGAAAGCAAGCGAAAACCCGGAATCTATTTTGACATAATGCTGATGTACGTTCTGCCTGGTAGTAGGCAAGTAAAGTGAGTTTCGGAGTGTTTCACGGTTTCACCCACGATATTGACACGGACGTGGCAAACGCTTGGTCAAAAGTGGCATGATTGCACAAGCAACACACTCAAAAATCTATCACCTCGGACCGCAACAAACCACTGATTACTAGGCTTGCCCTCGCGACCATGACGATCGCCAAGGACGGTTGAGTAGGGCACAGCTTGCGTCAAGGCGACATCACTTATCTAGTTGGGTGGCACGCTCGTAGACTTGGAGGGATGCTCATCGTGCAATAGGTCGTTATGACCTATCGAGGAGAGTAGAGGGTGAGGTCACCTCCGATATTCCAAGCCGTGCTGAGATGCACCAAGCTGACACTCAAAATGTGAAAGCCATGCGGCAGGGCGAGATATCGGTATTCAAAATACCATTGACCCCCGAGGATCACGGTGAGCTGATTCATGTAACTTATATTGGTAAGTCATGTAGATGACACACAGTAAAGTTACTGGAGCTGATACATTCATCGCCAGCGGGGTGTGTGCGCTCTCGGTTATCATGACAGGAAGCAGTAGACCGAAACTGTCTATGCAGTTACAACTCACGGGCCTGTTTCACTTTGGTGAAAGAGAATACTATAGTATGGGGACGTCTCGGACTCAGAAACAGTGAAGCGAGTCGGCTCCGTTGGACAAGCATTGCCGTTTGTGGTCGACTCGAGCGCAAACGGCAATGCTTATCCTCTTGGCCCCTATACAATATCTAACTTACGTGCTGTCGTAACCAATGCAGACGGTCTGATTCGCTCATTCCAATTCCTCTGTGCCAGCCCGGGGCCCGTGGCGAACAATTGAATCTCTAGTCTTCAGGTTTTGGCTGACCCCGAAATGCGTCTTCTTTCCTGGTGCTCCTCGGAGCATCACTACTGCAACAAAACGAACCCCGATACTTGCCGCCATGGACCGAGGTCGGTGCACTGTATCGCAGGGCGGCACGGTCAACTCCGCACATCGACGCTGCGGATGGAAGCACAGCGGCAGCGGCCTAGCGAAGGCTGCCGCTAAAGCATGCACGTACGCAGTACGTATTTCACGACAGTGGGCCGCGGAACTCCACGCCGGGACCGGCGGTGGGCCACCGGCCATGGGTACGAGCTCTTTCATGGTTTGGGGTCATGGACTAGCGTTTCGCGGCGATCGCAAGGGGGGACGAAGTCCACTACTGCTCGTTTCTGCACCATGTCATTATCCTCGCGTTATTTTTGTTTTTTTTTATTTTTATTTTTTAGCGGCTCCATAGCAAGCTGGCTCGGAAAACCAAAGTCCCCCAAGGTCCGAATTTTTGCCTCCGGACTAATACAGGATCCACACGCCAAGAAACCTCCCTCTGCCCCTAGCCGTAGCTTTGGTGAGCCTAGTAGAGCAAGTGCTATACCATCGTACCCAAGGTTCCGAGTCAGCAAGCATTGTTGCTCTCCTCTTGATCGAACCTAATGACAGCACAGGTCCCGGCCGGTGGCAGTTGCAATAGCTGGGGCTGGACGGCGCGCGGGCATACACATGCATCGCAAGGTCAAGACGCCACATACGACAGCCGCCCGCGCGCCGTACCCGGAGATTTGCAAGACGTATATCCGAGGGCAAAAAGCTCCGGGGAAGAACTCGTTCCATTACATTCCACCCCATCCTATTGAAATGGACACCCTAATTCAATTTCATCAGATCGCCGTCTGCACAAGAAAAGAAAGCCAGTAGTGGCTGCCGGCCTACCACTTCCTCTTGCGATTGGCGGGAAATGATGCAGTACAGGTAGCCAAGTTGGCGGGTCTCTCCCTTGGCTATGCACGCGTGCATGGCCGAGCGAGTAAGTTTGCGTTGTGAAGACAAAAAAAAAGGAAGACTGTCAACCGCCAGGGCACGCGTTCGAGCAAGAATGGATGATGCTGACAATTCTCTCCAAAATTTTACGCCACAGCATTCCATGAAATTCACCGGCACGATGCACGATGTAGCAGAACCAGAATTTGAAGTGAGAAACACTCTAATCCAAGTTATGTTTTTTTTTATTTAAAACTTGGCCGGTTCTCCCGACCGGGCTCAATTGTTCCTTCGAGCTTCAAGTTTGTTAGGTGGGGCCTAGGAGATATCATACTGTAGGACGCAAATGACAGGCGGCGGAGCTAAACCTTTTTCGAAATCGCCTGCAGGCTCGCAAAGTGGGTGAGCACCGAGTCATGAGTCGTGCTTCCCCGCCCAAGGTTTCCCAAATTGGGCGTGAAATCTAGCGCCGCCCGACGCGGGATTATTAACTCAGAAGAATACAATCGCCGAGGCGCCGGGTCGTATACGTATCTGGGGCGGATGGCCCGAGTCCGGAGGACGAGAACCCTCATTTCATGCGCATGTGCTCGAAGAATCAGAAGACTTCGCTCAAGATGGTCGACAAGGAGACCGGTGACCGTCGTCTGCCTTCTCTCCCGCTGCACTGTAGGACAGCTTAACACACTACAGTAGACTTTATCGCACGCCTCCCAGTGCACCCAGATACCTTGGCCATCATCTAGTCGTAATAATATTCAAAGCACGCGGGGGTATTAGTATGTACACACCGTGAATCACACAATTTTTTCTTTGTACTGTACTGTACTTTAGCGCCAGTCCGGATCAGCGCCGGCCCGGAACCAGCATTGAACCCATCCACCGTCATCGTGATGACATGGACATAACGTATTAATCGTCAACATCCGAGTCTGAATCTCCTAGGGCTAGCCGTGCCAACAACGATCCGTCGAGTGCACCTACGGCCGCCAAGAAAAAATCTAAGTTAACCTCGTGTCAGAAACTCAAAAATAAATGACGCACGTCCGGTTGGTGGGCGCCGTCCGCGGTACGCCGCGAGCGGTGAGGTGACCTGCACGGGAGACGGCGAGGGCGGTAGAGAGCCCGTTGAAGAGCCAAAGGAGAGATCGGGGGAGGCGGGGGAGGGGGAGGATAGGTGGTTAAACGTGAGCGTGTACGACTGTGCGACACCGCGCGGGTCAGACGCACTGCCCGCGCCAGCAACTCCGCCGACTCCGACGCCCGCTGAGGAGGTGGAGAAGGCGAGCTGGCGTTGGGGCGTAGTCTTATGAATTGAATCGTCGTATATCAGACCAAGTTGAGGAGATGGGATGGGATTTGGGGACGTACGTTGGGTGAGAGCCCGCCAGACATCTTGCTGCGCCAGTTGGGCGGTGTAGCTGTCAGATGCTGCGGCCCTTTCGAACGTGGCGGTGGTGGAGAGAGGGGCTTTGAGGGTGACGGGAGAGGCGGGTAGGGCGCTGGCGGAGAGCGAATCGCGATGGACGCCTGGAGGACATTGGCTAGAAGGACGCCAAAGAGTAACAGTTCTGGAGAAATGAGAATGTGGCGCGTGGGCGCGATCCAAGTCGGTGTTAGTGGTATACAGATGAGGGAAAGTGCGGGTTTCGTACCAGTAACCGCGACGCTTTTCTCCCATGATGACTGGAAGGAGTCGCGGTAGAACTTCCATGCAGAGGCGTATGGCGTTGGAAGGGGAAGTAGGTGCGTCAGAGTGAGAAGAGTGACTAGAGCAATTAGGGAGTTCCTCAGACGGAAGACGGCTTCATGATACCGTGGCTTGAGAAAGTCGAAAAAGGAACCTTTTTGGGCAGATTTTGGGTGTGCAGTTGTGCTTGAAGACATGTTGGGCCGTAGAGTTGCGTCGCGTTCGCTGGCAATCCCTTTCCTTCCGTTCCCTTCCCCTTAACCGCCGCCTCATGTTGTGGCCCGTCTACACGTGATCGCATCCGAGTCGTGTTCCCAACTCTAATGTTCATTGTGGTCTACTGTACTGTACTGTACAACTGCGCAGTACACTAGACATGACCGTAATTACCGTCTCGTAAAAATGCAGAAAGCCTGATGACAAGGGTATCAAGGGCCGCAAGCCACTTGGCCAACTCTATATCTAGTTTCTCTACGGAACCACCTTCGGCGATGCGGGTAAAGAAGATGTCCCGACGGGGTACAGCATAGATAGCAACCTAGGGGTTGGGGGGTATGAGCCCGAGATATGATAGGGAGAGACCAGGGCATCACTTACGGTCACAACGGAGCGAATGACGAACGAGTGGTGGTGTCGGAGCACGATGTCGTACGCACGTTTGAAACACACGGAGAGCTCGGCCATACGGTCTTCCTGTGCGTGCTGCAGTGCGCGACATGTGAATAAGAGGCCACTAGATTTCATTGGACGGAGGTAAAATGGGGACTGCGAAAACTTGAAGCTCAGGCTGTGCGCACCGGGTTAAGCGGACCAAACAAGCTGTGCCTTGCTTCTCTCCCTCGCGGGCCTCGGCCTGAACGAGGTTCTCCAGTGTTGCTGACACAGACTCACGGCCTGCATACCGAGCGCGGACGCCCTGAAAATAGCATTTCAAAAGTTGTGGAGCAAAATAGACGCGCGGGGGAGGGAACACACTGTAATGTTATTTCGGAGATCTGTCTGGACAAATGCAAAAACGGGACCGCCCAAGAGATCTTACCGGAGAGGGCGGAGGGGAATAAGAGAAAGGCAGAGTTGCTGTGAGGAGATGATGTACTTGCCAAACAGGTTCATTAAACCATCTGCAGCCTCGAGAAAGGAAGTTGTTTCAACACCATCAGCGGTTACTGGGACGTTTGCGAATGACTGTTACGAGTGATTGTGATTGATGGGGGGAACAGGAACAGAAACTAAGACGGTGACAGCTAACCTTGACGGACTCGAACTGAGGAGGCATGGGTGTTGCGAGCAAAGGGCATGGGGTATGTTTGCCTCACTGACGCTGACGCTGTAGACCACGTCCCGAGTGCATGGATGGTCGATAACCACGTGGCTACAAGCCGAAGGTTAACGAATCTCATCTAATCTTTTATTTTCATTTTATTATATTTACAAGTAAATAGTATTAAGGGAGGGTAGGGGTGGAAGGGATGATGGCGATGGTGATGATGTCGTTGTTGTTGTTGTTATTGTCATTGATGAACGAAAGCCTGAGAAAGAACAACAAGTGGGAGCGAGTGGAAGCGGTGCGAGTAAGTTAACTTGATCCGAGCTGTAAACTCACTTCTTTTCTTTTCTTTTCCTTTTCCTTTTCACTTCTTTCTAAATATTTTTTTTTCTCATTACATTCATAGAATTGCTGCGCCCGGCTCAGCGCAATCCAACTTGTTTCCATTCTTATTTCAACTCACTTTCGTTTAAACGCGTCAACTCCGTTGCTTCCTCCGTCTCCTCGTTCTCTCCCTCATTCCATATGTCAGAGTAATTATCTCCCTTGTCAATGTATCCCTCTTCCCCCTCAACTCATTCACTTTGTTTCCACAGTCAGACCCCCCATTCAACCTCCTCGACTGCTGACTCCCCCTCCCCATCCCCACCCCCGATGTGAGTTTGTCCCAGTGCTTCATTTCGTCCTCTTTGACCGTTCATAGGTTGCCCGCCAAACGTAAGGCATTAGAGGATCCTGATGATTCCCAGGATGGTGTCCCATCCTCGTCCAAGGACTTTGAAGCTGGGCGCGTCACCTGCGAGGCTTGTGGGGAGTCTGTTTCCTACAGAGACGAGAGCACCGGAGCCTTCACCACCAAGCATTGGGATGCGCACAAACTCGGGTGGTGAGACCACTTTCTCCCCCTTCTCGTGCCCTTCCATATTCGCTCATTCCTCTCACTCCTTAGCCCTACTCCCTCCTCTGCTCCTCCTCCTCCCGAGCCCGCTCAATCACATGTACCACCCACTGGCCCCTCCACCGAAACCGTTTCTTCCGGGCCACCTTCGAAGCGCCGACGGGCCAAGCGTTCAGAAGAGGAACGTATCCACTACCTTCGTTCAGACCCTTACGTTGCCCAGTTTGAACCCTACCGTGTCCTGTGTGCATCCTGTGACAAATGGATCCGCCTCCGCCCAAACTCTACCTACTGCTCCATCCCATGGGATGCTCACCGCAAGAGCTGTCTTGCACGGAAGGGGTGCGTCATCGTCATACCTCGCAGTTTCTTGTTTCTCATCATAATGCTCAACCCCGCTGCCGACTTACAGCGCGAAAGATCCACCGCCTCCGTTTGTTGCAGGCGACCCTGATGCCCGTAAATATGATGGTGAAAGAGTCCTCTGTAAGACTTGCAAAAGCTGGATATTGGTCGGCCCTGAAGACCAGGCTGCGCAAGCATGGTCACAGCACCGTGCGCAGTGCCGCCCAGCATCGCCATCAGCTCCTGCATCGGCAATCCCGAGGTGTGCTTCTCCAAGGCTATTACCCAAATTTGTACTTACGCCCCCCCCCTCCCAACGCGTTGACAGCGTCCCGCCACCATCACAACACCAGATGGCATTGGTCTCGGCGCTCCCGCCTCCTGCGCCACGGACAATAAAGGAGAAGGATAATCCACCAAGCCCGCTGACGTCGTCCTCCCCTCAACCGTCATCAGTGCCGCAACTCTCAGACACGCCCTCGTCCGCACCCGGTCCTGGCGCCGTCAGTGAGTCTCGCCGGCGAAATGCCGAGCAGCGTGCGGCGCAGCTGCGTGCAGACCCACTTCTAGCACAGGTGGAGCCGCACCGCGTGTTTTGCTCACTGTGTCGCAAGTGGGTCCAGCTTCGGCAGGACAGTACTTTCTGTGCGTACCCATGGCAGCAGCACAGGAGCAAATGTGTCATTCGACAGTTAGTCGCATCAATTTTTTTTTCATCCATACCAGAACGTCGGTTCTCAACATTACTCCCCCCCCTCTTTTTTTTTCTTCTGTGTAGTGAGAAGAAGACGATGGCTGTGGCTGCAGGGACCGGGAGTGTGACGCACAGCGGACATGTTACCCCAGCATCTGGTGACGAATTGACCGAAAACGGTGAGCTCGGTCCCGAAGGCGAAGAAATGGATACGGCAGAAGATGCCGGTGCGGCTCCGGACGCCCATGCCGCCGCCGATATCCAGGCTCCACGGTTTGCTGACTTGGACTCCGCCGCGGACAGGTACGTATTCCCCTCCCCCCTTCTTCCTGCGATGACCGGGCTCTCGCTAACGTCTCTCCCATCCTCAACTGACTTTACTTATCCCCGAACACATCATTGTGTAACTCGACGTCGGCAACTTTAGACTAAGTTTCACCCGTCACTCAATCGCCTACCTCTTTCGCACGACGTACACCCCCGCAGACGCTCTGACGATCGCGGCACTCGTCGCGTACATGAACGCCGCGCTCCCGCCGGACAAGCACGAGGAGTTTGACACGGCTGAGGTCATCCGCGCTGCCAAGACGCTGCACGACCGCGGGCGCGTGGCCTTTGAGGGCGATACACTCAAGCTCTTACACTGAAACACGTCCCTTCCTCCCCTCCTTTCTGTTCCTTTTCTTGCATCTCCTGGCAAGTCAGCGCGGTCAATCGGTCTGCCAGGTGTTTCCCGATCTGTCATTCGCCCTCTCTTTCTAGTATCCCCCTCTGCACTTTCATTCGGTGTTTTTGTCTCACCTCAACCGACGGACCGGATAATATATTGTTACTTATTACATCTCTCTTTATTGTTGTTTATCGCTCGTCGCTCGGTCGCCTTCGTTCCTTTCTGCGCCGCTGTGTCAATTTGATGTCGTAGAGGATGTTTTCCCTCCCTCGGACTGGACTGGACTGGACTGGACACTCCCATAATAGTATTAGTAGTAGCAGTACTGTGTGATACCGCGCCTGCGCCCGCTGAGATTATCGCCTATCTTCCACCTCTTCTTTTTATTCATCCTCACCCACCCTCTTTATTCTTTTTGTATGATTTATATATATATTGATATGTATGCCGCTCTCGTCTTTTCCGTTTCTTGCACCAGTAGTAGTGGAATGAATGTATCCAACGGACCTCTTTCGTTTTCAATGCTCTTTATGTTTCAGATCTCTATATTAACTCGACTAGTACAATTTCCTTAGGGACGCTCCAGTACTAGTACTTAGAACTATCCTACTGTTTACACGCGAAAGAACAGAGGTAAAAAAAAAAAAAAAAGGTAGTGTCTCGCGCGCCGGAAACAAGCCGTCCAAAGCAGAAAGAACGATATGGGTATGTCCGTCAGACCGAGAGATTATAGTAGCATTAAAAAGTACTTGATCAACGATACAGTGGAAGAGAAAGGAGGGGGATACAGCTATGCATAGCAACAGAGCAAACCAGAGAAAACAAATACAAAAGGGGATAACATGAGGAGAAAAGTTCACATATGTCGCCCGCTGCCACCACCATCGAGCATGCCCGAATGCTGCTGCATGAACGACATCCACGTCTCATTCATACGCGAGCCACCCGACGCGAGCCCGAGCTGTGTCAGCTCCGCCTGCGGCGCGAGCGCCGCCACGGTATAGTCCCTCCGGAGCTCGACCAAGTCTTCCCCGTGCGGGCCGTGTGGGCCCAGGGACGAAGATAAAGACGATGGCGGCGGTAGGGGCCCGCAGTGCAGTGGAGGCTGCGAATGCTGCGGTGACGCGTATGCGTACGGCGCGGGCATGTAGTGCTGCAGTGGCGGCACCACTTCGAGCGTGTACTGCGGC
This sequence comes from Lactifluus subvellereus, assembly GCA_022496195.1. Classification (NCBI taxonomy): domain Eukaryota; kingdom Fungi; phylum Basidiomycota; class Agaricomycetes; order Russulales; family Russulaceae; genus Lactifluus; species Lactifluus subvellereus. Next base: position 80,427 of record WTXC01000061.1, on the reverse strand, counting down.
TGCTCGGGTACGAAGCCGTACTGCTGGTGTTGGTGATGCGGTGTAGGCGGTGGCGGCTCGATGGGCGCGACGTAGTGAGGGTCGTAGCCGGCACATTGCTCCTGTCGCGCGAGCCATTCGCTGAGCATAGACTGACCCTGCGCGCCGTGGACCTGCGCGTTGGCAGAGTCGGGATTAGGGCTCAGCGTGACGGGCGCTTGCAGGTTCGCCGCTGGAGGCGGACCACCGCCAGGACGGAATACCTTCGTGCGGCCTGCAAAGACTGCGAACTCGTCATCGACCTCTTCTTGCTTGGTGCCCCACGCGGTGCCGTCGGCATGAGGGTTATGAGGAGTGCTCCGTGCGGCCGCCAAAGCGCGGTGGGCCTTCTCCCTCATGCGATTGAGGATTACCTTTTCAAGAAGGAAAACGGTGAAAATTGTGTACATCACGATGCCTCTGAACGGTGAAACGTACGAGGGCTCTGGCTGCGCGGCGATTATCTTTGGCAGCCACACTTATTAGGGAGCATCCCCTTTCAAGCTCTATCATGGCATCGTCCGCGAGGGATGAGCGCGGACCACGCGTTGCAATAAAGGCAAAAACCACCTAAAAGACAATGAAGTAAGGCCGTCTGCTTGAAACGAGAGTCCATACCACAGCGGAGAACGTAAATGTCCATATCGTCCAAAACCGACAGGTGATGACAGGTTGTAGACGAAGTTGCTCCTCGACCTTTTGTAGAATATTCTTAGATGCTCGGACAGTCGCTAAGAATGACGGAGCGTATTGACTTCTTATTGGGTCATCGGGGGCTTCGATCAGAGCCTGGACAAAGAAGTTGCGATGGAGGAAAAGGAGGACTCGAAGCATTGCTTAGTTCTAACTGCCGTTACACCGAAAAGGAACATCAACTCACCGACATTCTGAAGGTTTGAGACTAGGAACGCCAACATGGAGGCAGGAAGAGGGACGGATCGAGGATCGACGCCCGGTCCCCCAACTAACGCCTCGAGTGCTTGGGGGGGGAAATCGAGTTCGTGAATCTTGCGGTCTAGCTCCTTTATGGTTGAATAGCGAAGCGGTGTGGCACTGAGCGTGCGTGCAATGACTTCTGCCAGGCCTTCATACGCGAAGCGAAAATCCCAGCACTGTACTAGTTCAAGTATCAGCAGAAGTAGAACAAAAGGGGTGAAGAAGACCTTACATGACGAGCTGTCACCAGGTTCAAGAGTAGTGGGTAGCTCTTCGGCCCGCGGAAACTTACAATCTATGAATGCACGATTGAAGGCAGGTGGTCTGCCCGTAGACATCGACTGTAAAAAAGTTACAAAGTCTACGGTGTGAGCGGAAATATTGCTGAATTCGACGTACATGCCACGAGTCCGCCATGAAAAGGTCCCAAAACACCATCCTGCGCCTCTGTACAATCTTCGGGTCTGTCTCCCATCGGGCGGGATCACGATCTAAGAACGTGGTGAGCGCTTACCGGGCATACATATCGCCTCAAGCTTACGTAGTCCAATCTACGGGCGGATGAACGACGTCCTTGGTACATGTGGGGTCAAATGACGCACCGTCTGAGCAAGGTGAGCAGCCAAAGCAACGAGTGACCACGTGAACTCCATGCTCGATTCCCCGCCACTGACATCGTTTCCGAGCATTGCGTTGTAAATGCTCGCTACATGCAGAGTCTGAATAGTCACCAGCGATGGCTTCTCAAATACGGGTTGAAGGCATAGGGCCGCCAGAGCTAGTTGATTATATGCTCGCCTTCAGATTCCGCAGTAGCGGTTGACAAGCTAACGTCAAGGACACTTCCTAGAGCAAAAATGCTAAATAAGAGTGCCAGGTCATGGGGTCCGCTGTAGTCGTCTGGAGGGTCCGCTGCCCGCTTTCCGTAAATTGCAGGTAGCATCTCGTTGATAAGCTGGTGCCGAGTTACGCTACGAAATATCCATGCAGCGTTGTCCAAGTATGACTCGGCCATCGACGAAGCCTGCTCCCATTGGGGCAGACAGTTCCTGATGAGCGCAAAAGTTTCCTTAACAGGGCCCACCGGTGTGAAAGGGAAGGCATAGGAAAAGCGCCGAAGATGAGGGGGCAAGTTATTCCCCTTTGAACTGTCACTTGATTCGGTGTTTTGACTGGGAGACCCTGCCGAGTCGTCGTTCTCTAGCTGAAACAACATTCAACACGATTTGGCACCAAAAAAAATCTGGGTTGGGCAGACATACTAGCAGGAGGTCAGACCCACCGCTGGATCCGAAGAAGCGCGCAAAGCCGCGCTCAGAGACGGACAACGTGCCAAGTGTTTTCGAAACTTGGCCAACATTGTCTTCGTCGCTTTCTTGTGGCTGCTCATCCGGCTTTTCACTATCTGCGATGATGGAATCCTCGCAAAGCAGTGGGTGAGGCTCAGCGGAGTTGCTCGCTTGGAGCACGGCAAGAGCGTCTTCCAGCTGACGGATTCGATCACCCATGCGCGCGATGCGGCGGTGCAAGTGCTCAGTAGCGGCAATAACAAAGCTTATGACGACGTTCGGTCATTGGTTTAAATCGTGTAAGAGTGAGTGGCCGCACCGAGTCCCTTGCCCTGTGGCAAGACTGCCTAGTTAAGAGAGAAATTTCAACATCTTCAGAAGAGGAACAAATGAAAAGATCACAGACCGTTCGGACACAAAGAGGCACATCCTCTCCTCTTTTGCGCAGGGGTCAAACCAAGTCGATATGAAAAGACGTTAGAGTGTAGATACCTGACACGATTGGCATGGAATTTGCTTGTCGCACTTAATCTTAAGTCTAGCAGAAAAGAGGAACGGAATGAGAAAGAAGAAAGGTCGAAGGCAGACTGAGCAAGGGTATAGAGGTGGCCGATCACGCACCTCCGACATTCCGCACAGGAGATTTCCCCGCGGTTCCTTTTCATCTCCATTCCCGAGAATGCATCCCGTCCTGTCGGACGCCTGCAGGGGAATCACGGTTTACTCTGCGACGGTCGGAATGGGGTTTTGAAAGATCGACGGGCATGTCGCTGTCCGCAAGATAAAGGTTCATTTCCTGAAGGACACTATTTGAAGGAATTAAGCTTCAATCGAGGCCTTCATGCGTGGGAATTACTCGTCTTGATGAGGCGACTGCGATCGTAACTATCCCAACTTGGGAAATCGGTCGTCGTTACAACTCGGCGGTTTGGTTTATCCGTCCACTATTAAAGTGACTCCGTACCCGATCCATGGGTAAGACTTGCCCTCATCCCGCAGCAGGTTCTTTCCCTTCAATCAATATTCATTTCAATCCCAATCCCGTGCTTCCCGGATCCTCTCCAATTGGTAATTCTCCTTTTTATTTTCAGAACTTCTCAAATTTACATAGCCTTTTGGGTCCCCAATACTGCTTCGAGGAGACCGAAGTTCCGGTTGCGACCACAACCTCAGCACCCGCAGCATCTCGGCAGACAGAAAAACTTCTTCGCAGCGGTCTTAGCGTGGCACCCTCAGCCCAGATGAATCGCTTCCGTCCTGTGTTGTAGTGAACGGCGTAATGAGTCTATAGGACCATCACTCGTTTTCGGGACCCGGGTCTCAGGCACACACACTGCGCCTCGAAGCGCTTCACACGATCACAAAACCTTCATGAATCATCCATTTCCCACTTCCCGTGCCAATTTCGGCCAAATGGCTCCCTGCTCCTGGCCACTAGGTGTCACATTCTGTCAGCACCTGTCAACCTCTTATTGTCTATCATTCTTACAACTCAACCCTCAACTCTTGCGATTCCCAAACAACAGCTCATGCAAGTCGTACCGGTGTTCACCTGTCTTGTGTAGGTATCACTGCCAAGCTTTCATATTGCCCGTGGTGGGTGTCTTGGGCTCGACAGGGAAACGCCGACCAAAGTACCAAGAAGATCATCGTCATCACGGCAGAGCCAAAGATGGCATCGAAGGAACGGAACAGGACGTCAATGGAGGGTGGGTACTGCTACAGTATCTCGATTGATCCCACATGCAATGGTACCTCTCCTGTAGAGAGCTCACAAGGTTATTTCGGACCGCCAGGCGCGACCCCAAATAGTCCCTGAGCTGTAGCTAGGGGAGGGGAGGGAGGGCTCGGCTGCGTACAGTACTCTGCCGAAACTAGAGATCCATGACGGCAGCCACTTTACAAGAATCCCACCTAGCACGCGGGACCACGCGTCGCGATTGGGACGATGATCCACGCCCTGATTGTGCTTCTGCTTCTGCTTCTGGAGAGACGGGACCCCGGTGTTCATCTGTCCCTTGTCCTTCTTTAAGAGGGGCGAGGCGGATCTGGCGCAGTCCGCGGATCCTTGGCTTTTCGCTCATTCCTCGGTGCTACTGTCATTTCGGGTGATCTCTGTTCTGGCTCTTGGACACTGGACTAAAATGACTCTACCGTATCATTTCATATGGTCCACCATTACAGCGTATTACAGGACGTTGACAACACCTCATAAGGATACGTCCACCAGACGACCCCATGGGCCTCGCGCACAAATGCCGTATAACATCATACGACATCGAGAAGCGGACTTACGGGGCTTTCTCGAAGGTTTTTCGGTTGAACAAGACAAAAGGATTGGACGCATCTCCGCTGTGTCGGTGGACCCTTATAAAAGGGAAGCTATCCGCTACTGTATATAATATCAAGGTTCGTAAAAAGTACAATACTGTACCTTTCCTGGGACCGACGTGGTTACGCGACTCGTCTCAGCCACCGACGGGGCTGAGGTAATAGACCCATAAAATACAGTATACAGTCGAACCCCTCTTAACCCATACTCTACCCCATCCCATGGATCATCCATGGAGGTATGGGTTGAAACTCGCTGCCTACCTGGCAGATGGAGAGTCCTATGGGATATGAGTTAAACTACCTATGGATTATGAGGGGTTTGACTATAATAGCAAATATATGTCTGTTGAGCACGACTCGATAAACAAGAGTCCGGGACGGAGCGCTGTGCTGTCCAGGTTCACTCATCTGTTACAGGTATTACCGTATTGCCCCTGGCGTCCCACGGTTTCCGAGTCCGAGTCGGACTCGGCGTTTTTCATCTCGTTGATGTTACCAGTGAAACTGGTCACACAATCCTCACGCGCGTTCGCGGCGTTTTTTCTTGATTGATCGAGCCAAGAAAGAACTTGATGGGTATCGTAGAGTCTGCTGCTGTACTGTAGTAGCCACAGCCACGCGACGCGGGGGCCCAGCTAAGCGCGCAAGGACAATGAAAAAAATGGGTCGTTGGGACCCTCGGGACAAAATGATCCGGGCTGTCCCGGACCTTTCGCGTTTTGCCCGCACCCGAACCTTCTTTTGTTCCTTCTCTCTCCAGCAACGGCATGGGTCCCGCTTACCTTACCCCCTTGGGGATGCGCAGCCCGCGTGTCACATAGTAGTGGACCCTAGTTGGTGTAGTCGGCTTGGCACGAAAGGGTAAAAAAAGATTTGAAACGCCACGCCATTGCATATTCAGCGATAGACAAGTTTAGCAGATCAAAATCTCGCAAGGAGGCCAAGGGAATACCGTATCGCTGGTTTTTAGCATCATAGTGGTAGTTACTCCACAACTAAAATGGTCGATGAAATGGGCAACGTCACGTGTGGGGCGTGCCTTCCACCTCGTCACCCATCGCCATCTCCCTCGGATTTTCACCTCACTTTCTGGTGCCTACATACCCAAAGGGATACATAACAATAAAACCGGCACACACAGGTGCGTTGTGTTATGATTATGCAATATTCTCCTACTACATGAAGCAACAGAGGGGGACGTCCGTGTCGTCAACGGGATCCAGAAAGGGCATCAGAGCGGACTCCTGTACAGAAGGAGACAAGTGGGAGTAGGAGAAACCGTGACCCGCGGCGGAGGTACACGCACCATGGTCCCACGCGGGCAGCTGCGCTAGCCGCTCCCGCCAGCTGTGCCACGTGAATCTTCTTCGTTGGCACCACCCCCACCCCCTACATCTCCGCGGGATCTCTTGCCCGTCCGTGGGCTGTGTGGAGCGTCGGGCGAGGAACCGGACAGGAAATCGAGCCAGGATTGGGAGCTCGAGTCACCAGCGGAGTGTCCATGCTGCCCGCTGCTGCCACCCGCCTGCGTCGTTGGCGCGAACTGCGGCCACTCGAACGTCAGCGGCGGGGCTAGAAAGTCGAATTCCGGATCGAAACCTACCCCGCTACCGCCCGCGGGTCCAAACACATTCGCGAATAGATCGTCGGTGCTTGGCCCAAAATGGGGCTGCGTGATCCGTGGTGGTGGCGGCGGTGGCGGCGGTGGTGGATGTCGAGGCGTGCCATACGGCTGCAATAGATGCAGAGGAGGCGTACCCATGTTGCTTCCTCCCGCTGGCGATGGGAACGACGCCGTCGTGTATAACCCCCCGCCACCACCACCGTTACCCGGTGATGCCGTTGCCGAAACGTGCGATATGAATCCCGGGAAGAAGCCTGATTGGTACGGATGCTGTGGGAGAGGATGGTGTGGTGGCTGCGCGCGGGGGTGAAGTGCGCGCGAGGCAAGTGAGGGGTCGGATTCCGGTCGAGGCGTAAAGCTGCCCGGGATGGGTGACGCCACTGCACTAGGGCGGTCATCTACCTTGACCCGCTTTCGCGGATTCGGAGACTGTGCTGATGGTGAGCTGCCAACGCGGCTGCTGGAGGCGTGGGGTTGAGTATGGCGGTCGGCGGATACAGGGAGAGTCGGTGAAGGTGCAAGTATGGATGCTGGGAGGTGGAGATGTGGACGGTAGTCCGTCTGGGAGGGTGAGTGAGCAAAAGGGGGGGGAGACGAGCAGCGAACGCACTTGAAGTCCTTCCAGCTTTACTCCAGCCACCTGGCCGCTCTCAGGGTTGCTCTTACTCTTCAGGCTATCCTGGCGCGTATATTGCGCAGTCGGAGAGTCGTCGGCATCACCGTCGTCATCGTCATCGCCCATGTCATCTATCCGAGATAAACCTGTACCCCCACTGAAGTCCTGGGGGGTGCGAAGGTCACGCTCCCCGTCAAACTGTGGGAATTGGATGTTTGGAGGGAAATCAGGGGGATCGGCAGAAATGGGTACTAAGAGAATTGGAACACGCACTCTAATTTGTCGTTGGATAATGGTATTAATATCAGTAGAGCAGTATTGGAAGAGCTTGTCTGGATGCCCAGGTTTACGCTCTGCCAAAGGAAGTAGACACCGTGACCGGGGGGGGATAAAAATAGACAAAATATGTAAAATGCACGAAGGCGCGCAGACGGGAAAGCAGGCATACCAAAGATAATTACAGCGACGTCGACGGAACATAAAACGCCAAGTTCATACGCTTTTTTGAAGAGGCCAGTTTTGCGCTAAGGGGAGGAAGAAGAGGGAGGGAGGGAGGGCGGGTATTACAGTAAAAACGTGAAAACCTATTTTTGAAGCAAAGTCTTGGCACGGGCACTTGCCTTTAGAAAGGTGACGGACCGGGTTCGGTCGTTCTGCGCAGGACGTTAAGCAAGGTCAGGCGGCGCCAACTCGACCACAACGGAAGATCGAAAGGCACAGTGACACAAGGAATGCGGGCAAGGGCAAACGGAGAAAAGGATATCGGACAGGACAGGTTAGTACGAACTGTTATAGGCTGTATGGCAATCTTCCGTCTTCCCATGGCCGGATACGATCTAGAATCAAGGAGGGCAAGAATGAATGGGTGGCATATGCGACCTCAGCGGTAGGTGAAAGGAAGGGGAGAAAGGGGACGGCGTGAGGAAGCGAAAGGCTAGCACTCTTAGGGTACCCTGAGAGGGACTCGGCATCTGACCGCGGGTCAAATCAACAACCGCAAACGCTCGTTCATTCGCAGCGAATTCTGCTCGAATTTGTTCCCTCCCCCAGTTCTCTTTTTCCCTCCCTTTCTCAAGTCCCCTCTCGCTGCACTTTCGCAGTCCGATTTTTGCCGACTCGCTTGTCTTGGCTCGCTCGCCTCACTTCTCGACAATCGGCTCTCAGGCTTGGCCCCCCGTCGTGTCCTAACCAGGCCTTTTGGCCTCTCTTCTTCCCACCTTTGGCTATCTCATTTATCCATCTCCGTCGCTCTCTATCACCCTACTTTGCCGTTCCCGTACTCTTCTTGGCATGCCTGATGTCTCATCATACTGTCTGCTGCACACGAGATCCTTGAGCTCCATGGGCGCGGGGCTCTTTATCTTCCTCAAAGGAAAACCGCAAACCCCACTTTCCGCATGGATAATCCCGGAATGGAAGCTCTATTGACCATTCGACTTCGCTTAATCGGCCAACTCGTTCACATCGCGCCACTAAGTTTGGTAGAGTGACCCAACAAAGAATTGGGTTTTCCATCCCCTCGTTTGTATCGTTCCCCACTCAGCAGGTGTCTCCTCTTCCATCGTTCGAGTGGCATCGCCTAGTCAACACACGCGTAACCGGGAAGCGACTGGCACCGGATTGTCCGTGGCTTCTTTCGCGTACCTGATTTCCCCCTCTCCTCTTCAAACGCCGCCTGCACCGGCCCAAACGCGTCGCCTGCTTCTTTGTGGTCTGCAATTCCGTGCAATCTAGGCCATTTTTCATGTTCTCATCACGACAAATTGCGTTATTTATTCGTGTCTTGTCCTACAAGCTTTTTGCACGACTTTTGTTGCCTCCCTGCCACCCTAGAACACTTGATTTGCATGTGGGGTTCTAGTAGAGGTCTCTTTCTGAAGCGGAACTTCGCGTCAAAGTTGGCTGACACGAATGTCATGACCACGGCGTTAACGCCCTCCTTGATAATTACAACGTGCCAAGAATCTGAATGACATTACCCCGGTATACTCAATCTCGTGGAGCCCACCCACTCTGACAGCTGGACAGAGCCATTCTATTCAGCGATGATATCTGAAGTGGTTTTTGCAAAAACCCTGATCTCATGGCGCATGTTAACTTACAACATCCCAACCAACTTCTTTCTGTCTTCCGGTCTTTAGTCTCAGCTGGCGTCCTTACCGTTTGTCTTCTACGAATCCACGAAGTGTCTGTCTCAATTTACCCCCTCCGGGCTTATCATCCCTTTATGCGCTGGTGTAATTCGCGCGTTCCTCATATTCCCCCCCGGGGGGCGCTACGCCATGATCTCCGTACGGTGCCCCACCCGATACGTCTATTTTCGTTGGGTTCCCGGTCAAAGACACAGAGAAGTTCTATGGCACCCTATCTATTCCCGCCCCAGGACCAAAACGAGCTGCTTCACCTTGTAAGGAGGGAGGGGGCGTGACTCTATGTCGACCCCTCTTGTTGTCCGTCTTTTTTAGGGATACACTAGCGAGAGGGGGTGAATATGTAAGTCATGGGGCCATCCCGCCTACCGCACCGCACATATGCACGTCTGGAGCTCGACTTTCCAACACCCCGTACACTTTCCCCCACGGAAATGCTGCTTCGTACCATGCCCTCATGCGGCAAGTTAAGGTCCTATAAATCCATCGCGCGGACAGCTGGCAAGTCTCGTTCGCTGGCCAGTCGTCACCGCGTTTCCCTAGCTTCTACGCGATCGGTGGGTAGGTCATGGTCCTGAGTTCTGAATACGCGCATGTGTATGACGGCGCCGATAGCTGTTGAGCCCCGTTCAATTGATCGCAAGCTCGAGTCCCCGGGTACTGTTAGCGCAGCGATCATGTGTTGGTTGCGGAAGTGGTTGCCATTCCCTTGTTTTTGTCCCTTCTTCCCTAGCCCCCTAAGGAAGCCACTGGCATTAATATCCTTGGCCTTGGAAACACTTCATCATCGACTTGTTGGCCCTGCCACAGACTGTCTATTCGCGTGGTATCCGTCTGACCTTCTTCCAATATAGTGATCGTGATGTGGCACACAGACACACTCCTGACGCACGTCCGAGTCCTGTCAGTCTGCGTAATTTCTCACCCGTTCCTTGGTTTTCCCCCCAGACCCTACCGCTACTTACTACCTTGTTTGGCCCCTTCTGTGCGGTCTTTACGCCATTGTAACACCGTTCCCCTCGAGTCTTGAACCACTCTGCATATTTCTTCTTTCCCGTGCTGGTGATGACATTTATGGCTATACTTCTACTCTCTCAATGACACACCTAACTGCAGCATGTATTTTCTTTTCAAAGATCTGGGAACAATAGTCAAGCCAGCCTTGTCGACTTGTGACTACCTTGACAAATAATCTAATCTAGTGTGCGCTGTCTAGTCGCCATCCGGGGGTTGTTGAAGCTGATCCTCGCCATCCTGTTGGTTCTACCACCATATGTGCGTGTGCTTCGCTCGGCGGCGATTGCGACTAGGATGGCCTGGCCCACATGTGAGCTTCCGCGGGCGCACCTGACCTCATGTGGTAAACATGAGATGTTTCTATGTGCAACGCAGCCAGACTAGGTAACCACTACACCGGCAACACCGGCACATAATTTTCACCGGGTCCCGATGATGAGGCTTCATCGTGCGAAATTTCGTGTCGTTCCCTCGTGCACTTCGAGACACCCCAAAAGCAAAAAGGCAATTACTCGTCCAATGGTCGGTATGGGCTGTCGGGTTGTCACGGCGTCGATCCAATGCTTGGATGGCTCCCTCCTACACCGTCCGACTGGGTTGCGTATCGATCTCGCATTCACCCGAGGTCCAAGCAACAATACATACACGTCACTCGCGCTAACGTCTCACCGGGACTTGTCAGTCTCTCAACTGACGAAAATAGGAGACGACGGTGGACGAGGCGAGTCGTCGTCTCTGCATCCCTCGGTTGCCCACTGAATTCCGGAATCCTGCACATGCTGGTGGGATGCGTGAGCGCACAAACGCGAGGGAATGTCATCTGAGTTTATCGTATTTTCTCTTAATCCTTGTGATTTCTTTTTTCCCTTCAGGACCCTGTTCGTAGTGTGCTCCGTACCCTTGGTCCCAGCCTACCACGGGGGCCTTCCTTCAAAGGCAGATAAAAAACTCCGGTAATTAGCAAGGGGGACATCTCGCGCGCCGCCGTTGCTGGGCGCACTGATCGAAGAAGAGAAGATGAAGATGTTAGGACAACGGAATGAGAGTCAAAGTTTTATGTACTACAGCATGAAAGATGTAGGAGTATGTATTCCGCAGCGGGCAGAGTGTATTTGGAAGCAATCCAGTGCCTACTTATCGCCCCACTTCTGGCGCCCTGACCCCGTCAGCCTCGAGGCCTTCGATGGCTTCACCCCTGATGCCCAGCATCTTACAAATATGATAAATTGCAGAGATACCCCTACGCCCTGCAGTTTTCCCACTGGCGCCCGGTTACAATATGTGCTGATTGTGGAGCTATAAAGTTTCGATACAATTGGCGCGCGCCTATCTTCGAGTAATATTGCACCAACCTTACTTCGCGACCTTTCCCATCTTGAAGGGGTTCGGCTTCGTTCACCGCAATGGTTATCTGTGACCTGGTCTCAAAGGACTGTAATGCAACACCCTTCGCGCTGCTAGATTCTGCCATACCATGGACCCTGATTGCTAAGTATACTTGGCCTTTCAATCGACCATCGAATGGTAGGTCTGGGCGTCTATGGGTCCACACGCAGTTCAGTTGTGGTCTTGTCAGCTTGTCTAAACGGCCATGCATCTGGCGAGACAGGTACACGGAAGATGTCAACTTCCCTGCCTTCCCACGCCTGGCCTGGAGAACTCTGACAGAGTATAACGTCGCATCAGAGGTCCGTCAGGGCGTTTGTGGCCTGGCGGACTTGAGTCTTGACACTGGCAAGTGCTCAGCGCTCGGTGGTGAGTAAGTGGGTGGGAACCTATATCTATTGGGGCGAGTTGTCGTGCTTTCTGCTCTTTTAATTGGATCTCTCAAACCCCGCGATATTGTCAATTCTGGACGTTGCCGACAGAATGACCCCGTGGTTTGACCCCAGGCCATCATCCCGGCCTCATAATCGCGGTCGGTCCGCGTGCCTCGCACACTCCTTTCCTCATCGAGTGGTCATATTATCCATATATGTACGATATCCGTTAATTGCCGTCCAGGTCTCGCGACGACTCTGCTATCAGTGGAAACTCGTTGTGGCTTTTTGCGCGCCAGGCTTTTCAGGCTTGACCCATATTTCCGAGTCTGGTGTCTCCCTTCTGTTTTCTACGAGCCGCAGCGCCTATATTCGCCACGAGGAGCGAAAAGGTCGGCCTCCCCTCGCAGAATGTGCGATTTGAGCGTACTTTTGCGCGCTTCTATTAGGGCATGGCAGCTGCAGGTGCGATTGCATCGTGGGACGGATGGCCTTCGCGACTCATTTGCTTCGCAAATAAATGCCAGCTCTGTGACTTGACCTGGTTTTAAGCTCTCCAAGGTGGGCCATTTCCCCGACGTCGGCCCTGTTCTTCTTGCCATGTCAAAGCCGCCAAGCAAATTCAACATCGCCATTTGGTTTGTTATTTGCAACTTTAACCGTCTTTCCCTTTGTGGTACTCAAGGTATCCCATAGCGGCGGCGGTGTCGGTGGACTGACGCTTGCTTTTGCGTTGTCGAAATCACCAGATATTCGCGTCGATGTATATGAGGCAGCCTCTAAATTTGCGGAAGTCGGCGCCGGAATCGGCGTATGGTGGAGAACAAGACAAATCCTGAAGGCTCTCGGCCTGGAGGAGGATGTTGTCCGTCTACTCTCCTTCCGCCCGGGTGAAGACCGAGGTAAGCCAGACTCTAGGGCGATTGTAGACGACACCGATGCCCTTACAGTGCCATCTATACAATATCGCAAGGGTGACCAGCGCGAAGGCCGTGCCATGGGGCCAATGTACTCGCGAGGTTTGACTATACTTTTTTTTTCGTCCCCGCCTGCGCCTCAAAAGCCTTTCTTTTGTATGCAGGCGGACTGATGGGACTTCATCGGGCAGAGTTTCACGAGGTTCTGCTGAACCGCTTGCCATCCCAGTGCCGCACGTTCACATCCAAGCGTCTCGAAAGTTACACCCAGCAGCCCGACGCTCCGATTCAGCTGCGGTTCCAAGATGGCTCCACCGCAACGTGCGACATTCTCATCGGGGCGGACGGTCTCAAGTCCGCCGTTCGCAAGAAGATGTTACAGGAAGCCGCTGCAGAGGTGGAAATGCAGAATTGGGATGCCGAGGCTGCCGAGTTGCGCAGCCTGATCGAACCACGCTTCAGCGGTGTCTTCTCCTACAGGACCCTCATACCTGCTGAGAGGCTATCAAGGATTGCCCCCCGGCATAGGGTATTTTCCTCCCCAGTGCAGGTGTGTCCACGCCGCTCTCTCCGAGCGCCTGAATATTCGGGTTTACCGCATTTAGTACCTAGGCAAGAATAAGGTAAGTTTATGTCCCAGAAGCCATCTGCCATACCTGGCCTGAGTCTCTCATCTTAGCACATCATGGCATATCCGATTTCTCGCGGCCGTTTCATCAACTTTGTGGCCTTCGAAGTCAATCCTGACGAAGAGGGAACCCACTTCGGGGGTGCCTGGGTTTCTAATGTAGATTCCTCACACGTTTCCAATCTGTTCCGCAGTTGGGAAAAAGAGGTCGGCGAACTGGTCCAGGTACGCGTGGCCACTGGGGAGTAGCGTCGTATTCTGACAACGCTGATGATATGACACTCTAGTGCTTGTACGGTTTGACTATCACTCGCTGGGTGGTTAACGTCCTGTCTACCTTGCCGTTCTTTGCTTTTGGGAACGTAGCGGTCATGGGGGATGCTGTGGGTTTTTTCTTCCCTTAATACGTTTGGATGACCTGACCTGAACGAACGCAGGCGCATGCAATGCCACCCTTTCAGGGCGCGGGGGCCGGGCAGGCCATGGAAGTCAGTCCCGCCTAACTATGTGAGCTGCCTCGGATCGCTAAATCTTCCCCTTCTATCGATTAGGATGCTTGGATCCTCGCCGCGTTGCTCTCACATCGGCTCGCGACACGGGACACTGCGGCGCAAGTGCTCGGTATCTATTCCCGCATCCGCCAGCCCCTGGCCAAGGAAGCCTGGAAGCGTTCGCGCATAAATGGGGAGCACTTCGCTCTCCGGAGGCTCGGGCCAGATGCCTCGCCTTTACGTCTACAAGAGATCACGAAGGACATACAGGAAAATTTCGAGTGGGTCTCAGAGATGGATGCGGAGCAGGACATGCGGCGAGCTATGGAACTGTTGCGGGCAGAGCTGACGGCATAGTGCTGTCGCTTGGCCGATGTGCATGTTGAGGATTCATGGATGAACGGAATGACTGAGAGCGTTGAAACTTGCCAGCAGACTGCTCCTATGACTTGGTTTCCTTGTTTAGTTATACCATGTGCCTTTTCGATAAGTTCTCATAACCCGAGACTGCCTTTTTGAAAGCGACGTATCACAGATTATAGGTTCTGTTGGGGTGAGAGCGAGCTAAAACGACACTCTGAGAGCGCCTAGGCACGAACGGGAATCATAGAATTGCCGTGAATTTGAAATACGCCTACATGTATGTGTATGGGATAAAAATATGTCAAATACGTAGATGAACAAGGTACATGTATCGGCTAGATGCATTCTGCTTCCAGCACTTTATGGAAGCTGTCAGGAAGGATCGAAATGTTAGCGATACGATCACTTACGCATACACATGCCACTGCGGACCATCGAGAACTGGCAAGAAGTATGATACATCAGTCAGCGTACATCGAATGCATGTGACATTCCTTGCCTCAAACTTGCTGCCACTCAGGACAACGATGTCCCCGTGAACCATAGTCACACGGAGGCTCTCTCTCCTTGTTCTACAACTCGATTTGGAGCTAGGTTCCGGAAGGACTGAGAGCAATGAGATGTCGGCGCCCAGACAAACCATGACGAGATGTTTTACGCGCGGGCAGAATGTTTGGCGGTACTGCAGGGGAATGGAAGATGATGTTCAGCGACTGTCCACGCACAGCAGCGGCCTGGCGCCACGGCATACCTTGCCGTCCGAGATCCATGCATGGATACGCCATGCATGCACTCTAAGGGGGCCAAGGTCGCAACAATACGTTCTCAGCGCGCTTTCAATGAACCCTGCCTGCTGATCCCACACACTTCGCCCATTGCGCCCAAGCGCTGGATCGTCCCCAGATTCGATCAATGGGGTAGTAAACACGGCCGCCCCAATGCTGCGTTCTATTCGGACGTCACGCTGGAATGTCTCAAAGAGCGCTGAGGCGCCTGCTTGCAACGCCGCTCTGTTACCGTTGAATATGTGACGCACGGAGGGCCCATTCGCACCAACATCAGAACGGGAGTTCGGAGCCGCAGAGTTGCCGTGATCACCAGCCGGTGTTGGGGCAGCCAAATGGTAGTGAAAAAGACGCGTCCCGTCGTCAAAGCTGATGGCGGGTTCGGCGGTCGTGGATAAGGCCCATTTATCGTCTGGGGAAATTGTCGCAGAGTTGACTTTGCGGTCGCGGGTAGAGTATGCGCCAATAACCCAGCCAATCTGTCTTTGGAGATCCGTCTTTGCGTTGCAAGTGACACTCTCACAGATGCGATGCCGAAGGAAGCGCTGCACGTTGACGCGACCACATGTCGCGCAGTAATAGCCGAATGGGAAGTTACCAGTTGCAGTAGAATTCTGTGTAAAGGGGGCGAGAAGGGGGAGGGGAAGCAGCAGGCGAGCATAACCGAGACCGGGCCGTGACATCACAGTATCGTGATACGTGCCGAACGTTGGACTTGCACCGTTCTGAGAAGGTCCACAAGAAAGGTGTTGCTCTTGTTGGAAGTGCTCCGGCTCCCACCACGGTCGCATGATGCGTGCGAACCAATCATCCTGCTCTTCATCCATCAGCAGGTCCTCGCCTCCAGGTATCCATTCCAAAGAAAAGCGCCAGGTACATTGCACTGTCAGCGTGTTTGACGTGCTTCGTCGCGGACTCGTTTCCACCTGACGAACAGTCAGACCCATAATGAAATGAGACCGGTTGCCAGAAAGTGACAGGCAGGGGTCACCTTGACTTCTGATATCTTGAACAGCCCTAACCAAAAGTACCCGATCTCCGACGGGAGCTCCCAAGGAACTAGTGGTGAGTTGCGTGAGAACACAGCGGTCACGACGTTGCCGGAAGACTGGGTCGTGAGTAGGGCAGCAACCTCAGCGGGAGGTGTTAGGTGATGAGGGTCTCCAAGAGGAACGCCACCCAACGCCGCATCGGAAGGATCCATTAATGGTGTTGTCTGGCACGGTGGACAGATCGAATTTGTAGGAGCTAACTCCAAGGAGTTAGGATGGACGGGTCCGGATGAAGGTAGCAATGCAGGATCAGTGGAGGGCTCGGACGTGTATGGCGGCGCGGAGCAAGAGAGTCCACGATCGGCGCCGCGGGTTTCAAGAGAGGATACTACGTCAAGAGCCGACCGATCCGCATGGGTATGAACAAGAAAGGATTGGAGGTCACGGGTCGGAGGACCATTTACACAGATCGTTTCCGCGGCTCGCTTATCAACGGGGGGACAGTTTCCAGCGTCTTGGTGCCCAGCGTGACTGACAATGCCGAAACGTGGCTCGGCAGCACTTTTATAATGATTGTTTGCGCCACAAGACAACGAAGGAATGAGACCGCCCCCAGTATGCATGGCATCAGATCGAAGCCCCAAGTTGTGAAAAGGAGAAGGATGATACATCCCGCTATGGGGAACTTCCTTGCCACCGATAAAATGGGAGGTGGCGCTAATAAGATCTCCTCGACTAAAGCGTGAAGATCCAGCTTTGGAGAAACAGGGTGATGAACCAGTGGTCTCAGAAGTCCAGGAGACCGGAAACGGGGACGTAGACAATTCTCCATTGTGATCAAATGTGGGCGCTGGTAGGTCATGAGGTGGCTCTGGTGGAGGATGTATGTCCCCCATCATGCTTCCTGCATTGATCTGTGAATCATGTGGGGTCAACCCGGAACGCCGGATTGGAGAATCGAGAGGGACATCAGCCTCACGAACGCTGTGACAAAATCGTGGATGAGAACGACATCTCAACAAGGACCGAGCCTGCTGTCGGGGAGAATCGGGGAGCTGACACTTTGGAGAGAAAGACCTACATCGAGAAGGCGATCCTGCGACATTCCCAAGCGTCATCCTCCCACCAGCCGAGTCCAAAGTCATTTCTCGCCCCAGAAAATAGGAGCGTAGGGTATTCGAGACTCTCCCATGCCACGCCGCCGTCATTTTTTGCAAGGGCAGGGAGCGCAGCGAACAACTCCTCTTTGCCCTATCGCGCAAGAGATCAACATTGAGTGGCGCGCAGAGGAGGGCTGTATCTTACACCAGCCCACACTCGTGGGCGCCCGCCTGGAGCAGGAACGCGCCTTGCAGGATGTGCTCTGCTTCGCGGCGGTTCTACGACACGCCAGATGCCTTTGGCTCTTGGACGAGCACGCGCGGGGCGAACTAGGCCATAAAGCATGAGTCGCACGGTAGAGGACCGAGTGTGGTGAACGAGCACTTGCCTGGTGAACCATTGTCCGAGGCCTCGTCGTGGGACGTGTCGGAGCTCATCGCCCCGGACACTCTACGAGGCGTTGCCCCCAAAGCTCTAGCCCCAGAATTGCGCGGGGTAGCCTTGGCCTTGGCCTTTCTGCCTCTGGCACTGTGAGACGGCCGGGGTGGCGTTTTTGGTGTAGTAGCCGCGGGCATTGCGCAGCTAGGTGACGGCGACATGTCGTCAACATCTAATAGGAGAATACGTAGCTCAGACGTGCGTGCCCGAGCCCCCAGTCCCGCGGTATTATTACTCACCCCATGGAGCCTCCTCCCTAGAGGCATCCACGCCTGCAAAAACAAACGCGTCCGCTCTGGCCTTGCCTTTGTCCTTCCTACTGATTGGCGACTTCTCCACTGCCAAGGTTCGTTTACGTGGGCCGCACGATCGGGACACAACCACAGCTAAGGGGGTGTCAGAGCCTGAGCTGTCATCTATCATACCATCGAACAGAGAGTCGGGCAAGCGTCCGAGTCCGGAACCATGCATCGCCGATGCTTGCGCACCGGACAGATATAAAGGATTTCTGCCGTTGAGGACCGAGGAATCGCCGACGTCGCCCCGCGCAGCCACCTCATGCGCAGCATCCATATTTACCTCTGCACACTCGCTCAGATCCAGTAAACTCGCTATGCACTGTCCCTCTGTCCCGACTTGGTAACCTGGAGGTTGCTCTGGTGTCAAACCTGAAGCTACTTCCACGTCCTCTCCCGAGGGCGGCGCCACCCTGCGGAACGTAGGAAACCGCATGCCAGCGTAGGGACCTCCTAGAAAGACGAAAAACCAAACATATTCAGCATGCTTCCGAGGGGTGGTTCCACCTTCTCTGCGACCTTACCCGACGAGCCGTGCCCATTACCGATACCCGAACTGGACCCGCCCTCCTCTGGTGGAGTCGTCGTGAAGTCTGACGCCTGCGATTCACCATCCACCGCAAAATTAGCATCGACGTTGTACGAGTGTCTACGCTCCGATCGCGCAACCGGTGGAGACAACCTCCTCGTTTTCCGTTTCCAGGAAAGGTTACCGTCTTTCTCTGTCTCGGCCGGCGAACGACGATGATAAGATAAGCACCGCGCGCACGCATAGAGCGATATGGGACCCTCACCCTCACCGTTGTCATTAGACACGGCAGCAACCCTCCTCACTCGCTTGGAATGGCCCTCCCCGCCCGACGACGACGAGCCCCCCACGCGCCATATCGGGTTCTTCAAAACCGCCGTCGCCTCCCTGATCTTCGCGCCCTCGTTCTCGTTAAGCCAGATCGGCCCTCCTCCTGCTGTCGACCCTCCTTTTACCCCCCTGGTAGCGATAAGGTGCACGCGCCGCGCATCCTGCTCCTGCTGATCATCACCATCGTCCCCCGACACCGCCACCGCCACCGCTCTGCGTTTCGCAACGTGCTCCTGGACCAAAGGACGGTCACAGTCACGTTCACTTCCGCCCGTTGCTAGCACCGCGGCAGGCGCAGGCACGATGAGGAGGGGGGGAGGCTCTGAGAAGGAGTCGGGCGGCGCGCTCGAGCGTCGCTGGGTCTGCGCGCGATGTGGCTGTGGTCGGCGGAGGGCAACGGAGGGCGCCGCTGGGTTACGGATGGGTCGGCTTGTGCGAGTTATAGGTCGGAGCCAGGGAGGCCGGGCCCGTGATGATGCGGCGGTTCCGAGTCCGCCATCATCATGCTGGGGGCCTGGTATAGTCGCTGCTGCCGCCGACGGAGGCGGCGTCGGCATCCCTGTCCCCGTTGTTGTTGGTGGTTGGTGGTGAGCTGGGACGTCGATTCGGTTGGGCGACATTTGGGGGCAGCGCCACTGGGGTTTGTTTGGTGGTCGCCGTTTATTTATGAGAAAAATTGCTCAGATGATCATCAGGGTGACATGAGGGTGATGGACACCGTCACGGCCATGCCCGGCCCGTTGCGCGCGCCAGCCACAGAAATAGCCGCCGCCGCAGATCCGCTATCCGAGCTGTAGCGAACCATCTAGACACAATATATAATTTCGGCATCAGTATACCGCGCTGTATTTTGACCTTGCGCTCCTTGCAAACGAGAATCCTCACTGCACCTCACTAGTACGAAGCGAACAAGAGCGACATTCATTCAGCCCGCCACACCACCCCGTCTCCGCCGACTCTTAACCGCCTCCCGATGCCTCCGCTTCCACTCGCGCGTCAGCTCCCCGCGCGCAGCCTCCCAACGCAGCCGGATCTGCGCCTCGTCCTCCGTCCGCGCAAACCTAATCGCCGCCCTGCGCACGTCGCCCCTCGAATTTGTGCTTTTCGGGAAGAAGAACGGCAAAGTTGCGTCGAGGGCCCCGGGTGGCTGTGCAAGCGCGGAAGTTGCGGCGGCATGGTTGGTGGGATCGGAGGTGGAGGCGGACGCCGGCGCCGGGGCGTCGTTTGCCAAGGCGGGCTCATCCATGTCGAAGTCGAGCTCCGAGTCGAGATCGAGGTGACCGATCAGGGAGAAGCCTAGTGGTACGGCTTGTGAATGGTACGGCGCCACGCAAGACTAATAAAGCTCCACCCACCTTCCTCCTCCCGAGGTGCAAACAGGTCTTTGAGTTTTGTCGATAGCTGCACGGGTTCAGGGTTTCGCGGTGCGGCGGTCAGCATCTGTCGATTGACAGATGAGTCTCGTTGGGCAGCGGGAACAGTCTCAAAGTCCATTGAATCGAGAGGGGGTTCAGAGGCGTGGGGTACGTCCTCGCGAGTTGGAGCGGCGGCGGCTTGCTCCATATCCGAATCGACGCTCTCCGCTCCGCCCCAGTCTTGGTTCGCTTCGCCAAACATGGAATTTAGGAGCTTCAGTGCCCTCGCTGTCTCCTCAGCCAAGTCAGCGCCGACTGCATCGATGGGAGGGGGTGATGATTGGGGCGAAGTAGTAGCACGGGGTTGGGCAAGCGGCCTCTCTGGGCGTAGCGTGGGTGGATCAGCGCGCGAGGGTATGTCCGAGTCGTCATTCGCTGGACTTTGAGAAGCAGCAAGGAGCTCTTCTACCTCCTCGTCAGCCTCGACCTCCGTGGACTCTCCGTTCGTGCCGCCCTCTCCGCTTGCAACTAAAGTGGGAGGGAGCGCCACCCGTGCTCCATCCAAAAAAACGCCACTGAGATGCGTGCTACCCCATCGTAGTGGGTCGATCGTCTGCTTGCGCGCCCGCGTGGGAGGCACGACGCGTGCTCGTTTTCGTTTTCCCTTATCTTTCCCGTTTGGGATATTTTGGGTTTTGAGAGTGTCGAGGGGAGGATCGAGCGGGCGAGCAGGACGCATGCGCATAGGGCGGATGAGCCGCCCCAGTGGGGTGACGCACCACTGTGGGCGTTGGTGGACGTTTTCAGGAGTGACGAGGGACATGTCTTGTGCGTGCCTGCCATGCACGCCGCGAGCAAGTCGCCTCCGTTTCCGCGGGGGGGTCTCCTCTGTCTGCGCCTGGGACGCGTTTTCCAGCGAAATTCTACATGTATGTGGTTGGTAAAACACCCCCGGGCCCGGAGGGATTGTTCAGGCTCACCGCTCGCGGAAGTCTGGCTTTGCTTCTCCGATGCGTAACTTGGCACCTTTCCACGTCGAGCCACTGAGTACGTTCATGCCTGCAAGTGGTTGAGAAGGAACGGAAAGGGTTGGCCGAGAAGAACATACATTTGGATAGCTGTGTCTTGGTTGTCTCTAAAGTGACATAGGCGAATTTGCGTGGCTGGCCGAGCGCATCTAGTTTTCCTAACCCGTCTAGCGCAGCCACTGTGCCAAATGTACCAAGGCGGTGCGAGAGATGATGAGATGAAATTGCCGGTGTGAGACCAGAAATATGAAGTCGTTTTGTTATTGGCACAGTAGCAGTATCTGGTTGCATCGCAATCGAGGGCGGTGGACAAGGAAGGACCACAGGATTGAGTAAGCGTTAATATAATATAATAAACTAGCCGACCCGCAGCCATTGCCATTGTTCTTGTTATCGACCAAGACCAAGACCAAGACCAAGATGAGTACAACACGCAACCCATTCCGTTCTCGAGCTTCGACTCCCAATTCAACTGGAACTTCAACTCCGTCTAATGCACCTTCATACCATTCTGGCACCCCAGCCCACAACGGAATGTCCTCAGCCTCCGCCCCACCGAGCTATCACTCTGCCTTAGAGACAGACCCTCATTCAGATGACGAAGAGCCTCCGGAAGCACTCCCTGACCTTACACCGAGGGTTCCATCTGTCAATCCTCAATTTCTCCTCGCACAGAGTACGGCATCCTCCACCAGCGCTCCGACCCTTCCTCCCCGTCACCCTCCGCAAAACCAACTACTGTCAACGGCTCCTCCCTCCCTCCCTCGCCGTCCCTCTCCTAGCCCCGCCCCGACCCCTCCACCATCCAGTCCATCGCCCATCGACGATCTCCTGTTTGGTCTTCCACCTGACTCTTTACTACCCGAGTCCGCACCCCCAGCCTACTCCCCGACGCCCAATGTCAGAGGCGGCGAGTCCGTCGTAGAGCAGGGCCCCCGCCGGCCCTTCCAACGTGCGCCTGAGCCACTTATACAACTCCCAGTTCCAAGTCGACAGGAGCGATCACCCGCACCTACGCCATCACCGCCCCAGCGGCCGCGATACCAGCCTCCCCGGGTTCCTCCGCCCTCCCAACTCCCAATCCCAACTCCCGAGCGCCCGCTCTCCCAGATGTCCGACTTTGCGCGGGATTTTTACAGTGCGGGTACTACTCCATCTCCCAGTGAGACTCCAGCCCGGGAAGAGCAGGAGCGAGAACCCCGTCCCCGTCAGCCTCGGTATGCCCCTCCACCTGGCGCTCCTCCGCCTCGCCGTCCTCGCGCTGCTTCCACCTCTAGCGGCGCTGGATCTACCGCACCCTCTGTGAGTGACGGACGGCCAACAACCACGCCTACACCGGGCCATCCCCTTCTGCGCAACGGACAGACGCTCGTCTACCCCGAAGGGTACACCTGTCCCAAATGTGTGTCACGGTCACCTGTCCCATCCCGCTTTGCTTGCTCACCCACTCGTTCACTCGCTTACCCACGTCACCCCTGCACGCGTCGGCGATATCAAGGCCAAAATACGGGCTACAAGAACTTCGACCCGTCCCACCCGTGCCGCAAGTGCTGGGACCGCTTCGGCAAGCCCCTCACGTCCGTGATCGCTTCGAGCCCGTGGGGTGAGCAAGGTGGCGCTGCCGCCGCGAGCCAGAGCTCGCGCGGCCGCTCGTTCCAGCGTCCGTTGCCCACGTTCAATCCCCCGCAGCGGCGCATCGAACCATCTATGCCCGGCGCGTATCCCAACTCGCCTTGTTCCTCCTCGCAGCCGCGGACCAACGCCCCTGTAATGGCCATGCCGGCGGGCCCGGTCCCCCCGCCCGGTTCGACCGTCGTCAACCCCGGCGACCCACGCATCGGCGGGCGGCTCTGCTGGCGGTGTGGAGGGCGCGGCGTGACGCCGTTCTTGATCTTTGAAGAGATGACGTGTGAGACGTGTGGAGGCATTGGGAGGTTGCTGAATTAGAAGGTTGTTTTGGCTGGACGTAAATGATCTCTCGTTTTTTTTTGTCAATGTCACTCTGCGTGTATATCCTTCTACAGCTTGGTTTATCGTATTGATAGCGGAGTAGTTTCATTCCAATCCATATTCTCCATCCCACCCTTCCAAACGGTGTGAGCATGGGTGCTGTAAAATTTGCCATGAGACGTACAAATTTACCCAGTAGCCTTTTGTCTTTGCCGCTCATCGAGTAGCGCTCTGTTTAGTTTTTGTAGCTGCACGGTGACGGTCTTGTCGCCACCTTTCAGGGCAGAATTGCGATTCTCAAAGTCATCGAGAAAGGCTTGAAGGTGTATCTGCGCACGCTTTGTTGATAGATTCTTGCTAGTCGTTGCAGTAATGCGAGGGGGCGGATTGATGTTGTCCATGAGCAGTTGCGGTGTTTGCCGACTGCGTCTATCAGTTCCATATCCGTCCTTGCGCTTAATGTAGGCCTGAACCCCTTGACTACTACTAACCAACAAACCTTCGGAACGATTACAGGGAGATGTCTCGCTTTGTGCGCGCGTCAAAATATCGGTATTTCTCACCTTCATCTGTAGAAGATCGCCTTCTGATCTTTGGTCACGATAGGCATGTCTTTGGCCAGCCGGCCAAGAAAGAGCACGGGTTCGACAACCTAAAGGTAACCAGCAGCGCATGGGACACAAACGTAGTCTCCGCATCTGGCGTGCGTACCGCTCCCATAGTCCCTTACGAACTGCGTCTGTGTTCACAATCAAATTCAATCACAGAATTACATCAGCGTGAACTGGAACTCCTCTGGCGGAGGCGCATTCGCCATCCTCCCAGCGCCCTCTCCCTTCTCCGGCGCACCAGGCATACCCTTCAAGCTCCCCGACATAGTCCCACTCGCCCGGAGCCACACGGCGCCGGTGCTGGACACGGACTGGTCCCCGCACTCGGACTCGATCGTCGCCTCGGGCGGCGAAGACGGCAACGTGATGATCTGGCAGGTGGAAGCCTCCGCGTTCGAGGACTGGAACACGGACGGCTGGGTGCCGCGCGACTTTGGGCCCGTGCTGCGCATCGCCGCGTCGCCTCGCAAGGTCGGCCAGGTGCTCTGGCACCCGGCCGCGCAGCACGTCCTCGCGAGCGCCGTCGGCGACCACACGGTGAAGCTGTGGGACCTCGGCGCGCCCGAGTCGCCCCGCGCCGTGCTCGGCGGACACGCGGACACCATCCAGAGCCTCGCGTTCAACCCGACCGGCCAGCTCCTCGTCACCACCTCGCGCGATCGCAAGCTGCGCCTGTTCGACCCGCGCGTCGGTGGCGAGGCCGTGCGCGTCGGCGAGGGACACGGCGGCATCAAGGGCGCGAGGGTCGTCTGGATGGGCGATCGGGATCGCATCGCGACCACCGGGTTCAGCCGCATGAGCGATCGGCAGGTGTGCGTGTGGGAGACGGGCGCGCTCAAGAGCGTCAAGACGCTCACGCTGGATCAGTCCGCGGGCGTCGTGATGCCATTCTGGAGCGACAATAACATCCTCTTCCTCGGTGGGCCGCCGTTTTTGTTTTTGGACGAGTGGCAGCAGCGCTAAAAAAAATCTGTGAACGTGGTTAGCTGGGAAGGGCGACGGAAATATCAGGTACTATGAGTATGAGAGCGACAACTTGTACGCGTTGGACGAGCACAAGTCGAGTGATCCCCAGCGCGGGATGTGCTTTGTCCCCCGGCGCGTCGTCAACACGTCGGAATGCGAGATCGCGCGCGCATACAAGTTGACCACGAGCGCCATCGAGCCCATCGCATTCATCGTCCCGCGCAAGGTACAGTCCGACTCTCCGACCCAACCTTTCTCTCTCTCGCTCACAAACGCCCGGCAGTCTGACTCGTTCCAGTCCGACATCTTCCCGCCCGCGTCATCGATCGAGCCCTCGCTGTCCGCCGGCGAGTTCTTCTCCGGAAAAGCGGTCTCGCTCAAGTTCGTCTCGCTCGAGACGGGCACCGTGTCCACGGCGTCAGCTGCCGCTGCCCCGGTGCTCGTGCCCACCCGCTCCACGACGGCCCCTGCTCCGCAGCCCGCCTTCGCACCGTCACTCTCCCCAGTGGTCCCGCCGCCAATCACGAGAATGTCGAGCGAGCCGACGCCCGTCTCCGCCTCCGCCTCTGCATCTGCATCTTCCTTGGCGTACGCGCCTACGCCCGCATCGCCAGCCGACATGCGACTTCCACCCTCTCGCTCGGCATCGACACACGTTTCAGACGTGCGTCCTCTCTCCGCTTCCTCTCCTTTTTATTTATTTATTTATTGGATGGCTTGGATCACGTGCAGGATCAGAGAGCCGCTACCACCGCCACCTCTGCAGCTTTGCAGGAGGACAACGAGCGGCTAAACGCAGAGTTGCGCGAGGCGCGCGAGCAGATTCGTAACCTCGAGCTGAAGGTCGAGGGTCTCAGGGCGAACGCGCGTAGGGCCGCGACCCTGCTGGATAATTAGGTTGGATCGTTTTTGTATTCCATTTTGTTCGCGGGCTCGGCTGTGACGGTGCGGGTTGAAATTCGTGGTGATGTGAGACGTGTAATAACATAAAAAGTTTGACCTTTAGCGTCGAGTTGGGGGCGGCGACGTGTAGTAAGTAAAAGCGAAGAAGGCTGCGTTGGCTGATCAAAAGGCTGAACAGGATAGTAAATTGCGGAAACGTCTGTCGTTCAATTCATCCCCACGGGGGATGGCCCTCTACCACTGGCACTCCATCCCCCACACAATCACCCACTCCACATCACCATGCGTACATACCATTTCATAACCATCTCTGACAACCGAGGTGCATCGTCGTCTCGTGCGTGTCTTTGTAATTATATACATGTTGCGCTTTGCTGTTGTGGATATGCCCAAGCAACCCGACATTACCGTGACTGAGATAAGATAACCTGAAATGCTGATTAATGTTCACGCGTGAATAGGGGCGAATGAGAGTCACTCTGGTCCCAACCGCCATCGTCCCGCGTAGCCTCTGAAATCCCTTAGAGTTTACAAACGCAGATTCTAAAAAAAAGTCTGCAAGCCACACGTACAAGAGAGAGCTTGTTGAAACTAACCTTCAGCGAACGCGAACGTTACCTTGGCGAGGATCTCTTCCCTCTGGACCCCCTCTCATCCACAACAATGCGTCACGATCCGGCCACAATCGGCTTCATTGAACGCATGGCACAAGACCAGCTCAGATACGGACGTATCTTCACAAAACAGGCCGAAGTGCTTAGAACAGACCAACCCAGATTCGACGCGGCGCTGGCGAAAATGTGACAGTCGCCGCTTGTTGCTAAACCCGGCAAACGCTGGGAACCAACAGAAGACAAGGTCGACGAGTATCTTGCACGTTGTGATGATATCTGTCACTCGGTGCCACAGGATTTTGACGAGTTGAATCTTTAAAGCATCGTATGTTTTTGCTATCTGACAAACTTGAATGCAGTCGCGTCAAAATCTCGTATGCAGCTCATGCAGCTCTCATGTGCCTTGTGAAGTGCAAGTTTGCACAACAACCTGACAGCGTGCAGTTGGCAACCATGAAAAGGCACAATGATTTATCGCGAGTAATCCGGCCCTGCACCGCGTCTACATCTTAACGAGGTTTTACAGGCTGTCTCTAGACCCTACGCAGGCCCCTCCTTTCACTGACGACCACGAGTCACCTCAGGCTCTCTCAAATCCATCAGTCGAGCCGAGACGCCTTACCGCCGAAGAACACCAGCTATTTCAGAATCCAGACGAACTGCACGGGAAGCAATTCGTTCTCTCGCCCGATACAGATGATTCTGGGACGTACGAGGTTATTGGCTACCACAGGAAGAGGGACAAGTCGGTCCAATACGATGTGCTTTTTGATGATTGTGATGACCCCATCTTGCTCGACGCGGGGGAAATGATGAGAATGTTGGAGGACAGCCTTTACCTACCTAACTGATGATATCGTAGTCGTGTTTGTCCTCTCAGTTTCTATTATAATTATACTTTCAATTGCCTGGCGTCGAACCGTGGCACGCCCAAAACGCCCGATTCAGAAGGGCGGACTTCAAAACCGCTCCCACTGCTACCGATCGGGGGCCAGCCACTGAGCCACTTTCAACCTCAACACGCCACACACATATCAGGCCTAGGACAAGTGGGCCTATATCGCACCTATGTCAACGTTGGAATAGGGGAAGTGGCACAGGAGGAGCAAAGGGAGCGATGGAGGGAAAGTACGCATTGGCAGCGGGCGGCCCACTCACTGGGAACACACGGCTGATGTAATGGAAGAACAACGCGTCTCGACCAAAAACCAACTCCGGAACCCTCCCAACGTGATGGAATCCAAGTCGCCTTCTTGGCCTTCTTGGTACCATTCATTTCCACGCTCCCCTTCCTCGCATGCGTGGGGCATCATCAATGTTGAGGCCAGCGCGCATCCATGTCATTTAAGATACAACTGTAGCATCGTCAACCGATTCTTTCTGCCCCTGCTCCTCACTTCAAACAATGTTCTCTCTTCTCCGCTCCATAACATCCACTGCCATAGCAGTGTCACTATCGGGCCCAGCTGTTGTTCACGCATGGTCACGGTGTCGTAATCAACCTGGTGATCCTGGTTACCCCACTGCTGCAGATTGGTCTGCTTTGAACGACACGATCCGAGTCTGTAGAAGGCTAATCAGTGTCATGCCATCGGAAAAGGCATGTCTCAAATTGGGATGCACTGAAGCCCAGTGGGAAAGCGGCATCTTTCTACAGGCAACTCCTGGATCAACGCCGTTCGGCGTAGTCAGGTTTATAGGTCTTCTCGCACGCCCCATGGTAATCGCTTACCCATTTCTAGGCTGGCATCAAATTCCCCCACTGGCAGGATCACAACCTGCGTGTTGTTATCAAATCATCTAGTCATGATTTACCGGGTCGCTCTACTGTAATAAATTCATTCCTCGTCTGGACCGCTTACTTCCAGAGTATCACCTTTGCAGAAGAATTTCACATCGCCGGCGTGGACCACCGACCGGCGATTACTGTTGGCGCCGCGTCGGCCTGCTAAGGCTCAAAATAAGGCTTTCGTAGGTGATACCACTGCAACTGTCTCCGTCGGGGGTGGATATACTCAAGGCGCTGGACACTCTGCATTCTCACCGACTGACGGACTTGCTGCCGATAATGTTCTTTGTACGCTGTTTAATTCCAGTCACCTTCTCTCCCGTATCACTCGAAGAGCAACTCGCTCTCGTCTGCAAGCGCACCGTCCCGGACTATGCATACGGACGCCAGCTGTGCGAGATCAAGCAGGTGTCACTCATGGCGATTGTAGAAGGCGTCACGCGACAGAACCGTGCTGCATGGGACCATGCGAATGCAGGCCTACCCCGCTGAATCGGCAATCGCCACGGGTACAGTCAGCGGTTTGGTGAGCATGCGCGCTCCGCCCCCGGTAACAAAATATAACATCCGCGGCGAGGGCGGACGCGGGATCGCGTTTGAGACGGTGTTCACACCGGGCAGCGTACTAGCAGCATCACCGCAAGTGTTGCCTTTAGTAAATTCCGGACTCCAGCCCCCGACATCGCTCTCGCTCTCGCCCCGCCCAGCTTGGCAATCATCCTCGCATGGCGCTCGACGTTCTGAGGCCATGTCAATGTATTCAGATAAAACACAATTGTAGACATTTTGTAAGCTTTGGTGCAATGGAAACTCCTCCGACTACTGTGCGCCGATCTGCAGCCCAACCCCTCAAATTCTTCTCTGAAGGGCCGAAGATTGGATCGATGTCGCAGATGATACGTGGGAGGTCGCGTTGGTATTCTGGAGGCAGGTTTTGGATTTTGGGTACACACGCGGACCAGATATGGAGGAATGTGCTGAAGGGCGGTGAGAAATTTGAGAGGGTGGGGTCTCGGGGTGGTGTTGAGAAGGGTGGGTCGATTGTACAGTGGAGTGCAGCAAAGTCGAGACAGGGCAGGACGTTATCGTCAAGTCAGCTTCAGCGCTGTTCAACATCTCAACATCCAGTAAGCCCTGCACTTTCGCTTGGGTCAACAAGACTTGAGATAACTGTAGAAGGCATTTTGCACGTATCGGTCTCAGAGCCGTTCAGTAGTCATGGCTGAGGGCTCACACTCCGTGTAAAGTTGGCGCACGCAGACCAGGTCCACATATACACCACTCGGTGTGAAATCCACCTAGAATCGTTGGACCTCCCAAGGTCCTGTTAATCGATATTGTTACAGGATGCAGGACATTGTACAAAAGTGCTACAACATACAATATACACCTCTTCTTTTCCGCAACATCAAACCTCTGAGTTACGGTTGTTCACGTGAACCTGGACTTCACCTCCGTTTCCGCAAATTCTTCCAAAGTGCCGAAGGTCACTCCGAGTGCAACAAGGTCTGGATTGGGGACCGGTGTTTCGTAAAAGCCGATGGTGGATTGGTACTCGTACTAAAAATGTAAGTCAGAACAAAAGGGCGAGATAAGGAGAACTGAATGAAAAACACCATTTCGTCGAACTCCTCGATCCCAGATGTGGAAGGGCTCACGAATTTGACATTTTTCCCCAGAGCTGAAAACCTCACATTGAGAATTCGGAGCGATAGAAAAAAAGGTATCAGAAGACGTACACTTCTCCAAAATTTTTGCGAACTCTGGGTATGTCATCTTGGCTGTGATAACAGGGAATGCCCGATTGTTGATTTCCTCGCGGTCTCTGTGCTTGAATAACGCCAGTACACAAGGCCCTAGATCTCGGGCAACCCATGTGAAACTCTGGTCAGATGAGGCGCTGTATTTTGGAATTGGGAGTTCGAAGGTGCCGGATGGGGTTGTGACCAGTGCACCAAACCTAATTCGGATCCATTGGAGATAAACAAGGTAAAATGATCCGATACCGCCCCAGACTCACTTCCAAAGGTTCTCAGTAAACCAGCCAGTTTGCACGGTTGCGTTCGGAATTCCGGATGATGTCAGGTATTCTTCGATGGCGGCCTTATCTGCGCCCATTGAATGTGATATACACCGTATAAGAACACGAAGAGATAACGCACTGTCGAAATGGGCAATGTTGCGGTATTTACCCTTGGATATTTTGGCACAGCCAGGTAGAGAAGACCAGACAAAGAACTTGATTCCAACTTCTTTCGAGGCGTCGACTAGATTTTTGCCTTGCTCGATTTCACCCTTTAGGTTGTTGGGATATATTTTAGGATCGAAAAAATCAGTGACCTATAGTACAATGTAGTGAGGATCGGCGAATTGCAACGAAAAAGGGGAGTTGACATACACCAAATACGCCTTCACAACCTGTGATCGCCTTTATTATGGACTCCTTGTCCCATATATCTGCTTGCGCAACCTCTGCACCCCTTGCCTTGAGTGCCAAAGCTTTGTCAGAAGCGGGGTTGCGTGTGATTGCTCGAGGGGTGAAGGTGCCGTCGGAGAGGAGAGCATCTACCACGGCCGACCCTATTTTTTCAAAAATGAGACCCTTCAAAAGGTTACAGAGAACGAGACAGGAAAACCTTGTGTACCCGTAGCACCAAAGACTGCGATAACCGGAGGAGACATGGTTGTGGGACATTGGATGTTCTATGAGCGGGGCTTTTAACACGATGGGCAGGAATGGATTAGCAGAGTCCCCTTATGTCCAATAAACTGATGACTAAGTCAAGTCCATTAATCAGACCGCAAATTCTAAATAAAAATAGTCTGCTAATTTACAGTAATTGATCCCTAGTAAGCGGACTCTGCTTTATCCATTCCTGCCCGTCGTGTAAGAGGGTGAGAAGCCTAGGCCATTGCATCATAATGATCAGCTCCTAGCTGAGAACGTCCCGATTTCAAAAATAGCCGATTTGCCAAATCGGAACCGGACCAAACGGAGCCTTACGAGGCTCATTGCGAGTAAGCATCTCGGCACGGCACAAGTTCGACATTCAGTAGAGCAGTGTTGTGCTGGTCACGACCTTGAGGTCTGAGTCACTGGAATCGTGGGAAAGTCACCGAAAGTTGTCAACCTTCAAACCTTCGCGACTTCCTGCTATGTCATGGGGTCCTGCAATTGTCCGCACGCTAGGAATTACATCTTATCTAATCTACGCTACTTGTTGTGTGTTCAATCGCAACCGGCACAACGCTGCAGTCGAGTGCTCCGAGCCTGTGCAGCCTTCGTGATAACATCCGTCTAATGGCACAGATAGAGAGAGTGCAGTACTTATATGCTTGTCTGACATTCCTCCTATGCTCGCCTTTTGGCATACTGTACAACAATCATACTGTACAATAATATGTAGCTTCGACAACGATAGGCTGCGCAGTTTTAACCGATCGTTCATTTTACTGCTTCGCTGGAATGATCGCCTGCTGAACGGGTACACGGTCAAGATGCCCAGCGGACCGCAGAAAGAAGTTATCAGATGTGCCGTCACCCTGGTGATCGTCAGATACTACGAAAGTCGTATATTGATGGACACCCACGGCCATATTGTTTGGGAAACCAGGGTTGAAATGTGATGCATTTTCGATGCGCTCCATCTGTTCAGTGGTTAGGGAAATATCTAACGCCGCGATGTTCTCTCGAAGTTGCTCGACTTTCCGGCCGCCGATGATGGGGAACACGTACGGTAGCTTTTGCAGGTGGTATGCGATAGCGACTTAAGTGATCATCAGGCTCCATTACTGAGAGTTCGGCAAGTGCCAACGCCACATACCCGCAGTGATACTCTCTGTACCAACTTCCTTAGCTATCTCCTCGAGCAAATCACACACCCTTTTCTCTTCGGGTGTGCGCTCCCAGTTGGATTGAAAATCGTGCGACCTTTCTCGCCGCTCTCCTTGCGGCGAGCTTCTTCAGCGTTGGTACGAATCTTACCGCCTCCGAGGACGCCCCATGGAGCAGGGCAAGACCCTCCGAGCGTGCCATCGGGATGATATCACGCTCGAAGGACCGCTCGAGGATAGACCAATTACCCTGGTATACGCTGAACGGCGTCTTGCCGTGGTCCTTGGCGTACTGGTTGCCTTGGATACGACCCACGCGGGAGAACCCGAAATACCCTGAAGGGGCGAACTGTAAACGTAGAGAGAAAAAAGGGCAGCAGAAGGCATACAAGGTAAAGGACCTTTCCCTGAAGGACAAGGGTGTGGAGTGAATCTACGACCTCCTCGACGGAGGTGTTGTAATCCCACCAGTGCACGTAGAGTAGGTCAATGTAGGATGTGCGCAGCTTCGTGAGAGAAGCTTCCACAGACACACGAAGTGACTTGGCATTGTTCCCCGTGTAATTCACCTGGTGGGTAATATCATTTTGACCTCGCTTGAAGTTGGTCGTATACTAATCTGAGTTTCAACATCCGCATGCAGTATTGAAAGTCAGGGTACCTTAGTCGCAATGACGAGCTGGTCGCGTATGCCACGCTTCTCGGCCCATTCGCCAATAAAATCTTCGGAGGATTCGTCCTGGCTGAAAGTACGGTAATGAGGCCGTACATCTGGTCCGTGGTTAGTGTAGGCGGCTTACTAGTGGTTCGCAGTGTCGATGAAATTGCCCTGGGAAAAGGATCAGGAGTATGGCAATGATCCATCTCAGGTCTACTCACGCCAGCGTCAAAGTAGGCGTCAAGGAGCTTGAAAGAACTCTCCTTATCCATGGAGCCCATTCCGTGCTCTTGCCACTTATCACCGATACTCATGGCACCGAGCTGCAAGGGCGACACACGCACACCTGCAAGGGGTGAGAGCGTGCGGTAGCGACCAAGCTTAGTAGGCGGGGGAGGAGGGAGAGAATATAGAGGAGCCATATCGAGAAGACGAGGGGTTGGAGGGTAAGATGGCGGTCAGATACAGATACCATCCCATCCCACTGTTTGTACCTGACCAAGCGAAGAAAACCGACACGAGGACCCATGTCTGACGACCAATCGTGATGTTGGGATGCAATGTGGGCCGTGGCCGGGCCGGATCGCTGACTGAGCACAGGTGTCTAGATGACGGTGTGATGACTGATGTACTCGGCGCTACGGCGGGGTTTCCCTAGACCTAGACTGACGGTACCTGTCATGCAGACATAAAACTTGGAAGGCCTTGCTCCACGCTCCACCTTAATGCACCGTTTGAAATGGCAGGTGTCCCAGTCGAGAACGTGACAACTAGGGAATTGTGAATGAACCGGTTGGGGGCGGAAAACACCAAACGCGTCCACTCCTCAATTCGGAGGTGAGCCTAATCGATTGTATGTCACAGCGATCAAGGTGGGGGTACTGTATACAGGCATCGGATGGACAGGTCTTCCAATCGTTTGGGTCGACCGTGGGTCTCGAAGTACAGCCCTGGTATATCCGTAAGTTATTGCACTACCGAGAAGCCCTTCCGAGAAAGCGAGAGAGCAACCAGTTCCGGTAAGAAGCACATCAGGTGTCGGGTGAGGTTCGCATGCCATACCACATGCCAGCCACCGAATCGTACAAACCACAAGCCGGCAAATCCCGTGGCAGAACCAGGTGGCACATAGGGGGCACAACGATTACCAACTCACCGGTAGAAATAATTGGCTCCCAGATTTCAATGGAGCGGGAAACGATACCCACCATCGTAGGGCCGCGCCCGTCACTAACTTCCGAAATATCTGAGTCATGAGAGATGTCCAACCAATTCCACGAAAACGGCGCGTACTTAGCAGTGCCACCAAATCCACTAAACCATTCCCTCCGTGCCAGTGAGCGGATACAAATAGTATTGGATGTTTGTTATGATGCTTACAAGAACGATGGGAAATTGCGACGTCGGCGTGGCGTTCTCAGGTGTTGCAACAATACGCAACCGGCCCGGCCCGGTAGGTGTGGAGCGGAGCGAGTGGGATATGATTTCCGAGTCGGTTATCCCCACTGTGGCAGGCCCGGCGCACTCGTCAACGAGTTAACCCTCGCTCAGAAACTCGATTCGCAAGTGCAAAGCAGCAAAGTCGTCAAGAATACCAAGTCCTTACGATCGTTATTTATTTATTTATTGGATGGCTTGGGTCACGTGCAGGACCAGAGAGCCGCTGCCACCGCCACCTCTGCAGCTTTGCAGGAGGACAACGAGCGGCTAAACGCAGAGCTGCGCGAGGCGCGCGAGCAAATTCGTAACCTCGAGCTGAAGGTCGAGGGTCTCAGGGCGAACGCGCGTAGGGCCGCGACCCTGCTGGATAATTAGGTTGGATCGTTTTTGTGTTCCATTTTGTTCGCGGGCTCGGCTCGGCTGTGACGGTGCGGGTTGAAATTCGTGGTGATGTGAGACGTGTAATAACATAAAAAGTTTGACCTTTAGCGTCGAGTTGGGGGCGGCGACGTGTAGTAAGTAAAAGAAGGCTGCGTTGGCTGATCAAAAGGCTGAACAGGATAGTAAATTGCGGAAACGTCTGTCGTTCAATTCATCCCCACGGCGGAGGATGGCCCTCTACCACACCATCCCTCACACAATCATCCACTCCACATCACCATGCGTACATACCATTTCATAACCATCTCTGACAACCGAGGTGCATCGTCGTCTCGTGCGTGTCTCTGTAATTACATACAGTTGCGCGTTGCTGTTGTGGATATGCCCGAGCAACCCGACATTACCGTGACTGAGATAAGATAAATGCTGATTAATGTTCGCGCGTGAGTGAATAGGGGCGAATGAGACTCTGGTCCCAACCGTCATCGTCCCGCGTAGCCTCTGAAATCCCTTAGAGTTTACAAACACAGATTCTAAAAAAAAGTCTGCAAGCCACACGTGCAAGAGAGAGCTTGTTGAAGCTAACATTCAGCGAACGCGAACGTTACCTTGGCGAGGATCTCTTCCCTCCGGACACTTTCTCATCCACAACAATGCGTCACGATTCCGAGTCGGCCACAATCGCCTTCATTGAACGCATGGCACAAGACCAGCTCAGATACGAACGTATCTTCATGAAACGGGCCGAAGTGCTTAGAACAGACCAACCCAGATTCGACGCGGCGCTGGCGAAAATGTGACAGTCGCCGCTTGTTACCAAACCCGGCAAACGCTGGGAACCAACACAAGACCGGGTTGACGAGTATCTTGCACGTTGTGATGATATCTCAGTCGGTGCCACAGGATTTTGACGAGTTGAGTCTTTAAAGCATCGTATGTTTTTGCTATCTGACAAACTTGAATGCAGTCGCGTCAAAATCTTGTATGCAGCTCATGCAGCCCTCATGTGCCTTGTGAAGTGCAAGTTTGCACAACAACCTGACAGCGTGCAGTTGGTAATCATGAAAAGGCACAATGATTTATGGTGAGTAATCCGGCCTTGCACGTCTACATCTTAACGAGGTTTTACAGGATGTCTCTATACCCTCCTCCTTTCACCGTGAATAACGACCGCGAGCCACCTCAGGCTCTCTCAAATCCGAGTCTTGCCGAGACGCCTTACCGCCGAAGAACACCAACTATTTCAGAATCCAGACGAACTGCACGGGAAGCAATTCGTTCTTTCGCCCGATACAGATGATTCTGAGACGTATGAAGTTATTGGCTACCAGTCGGTCCAATACCGTGACGATGTGCTTTTTGATGATTGTGATGACCCCATCTTGCTCGACGCGGGGGAAATGATGAGAATGTTGGAGGACAGCCTTTACCTACCTAATTGATGATATCGTAGTCGTGTTTGTCCTCTCAGTTTCTATTATACAGTAATTATACTTTCAATTGCATGGCGTGAAACCGTGGCACGCCCAAAACGCCCGATTCAGAAGGGCGGACTTCAAAACCGCTCCCACTGCTACCGATCGGGGGCCAGCCGCTGAGCCACTTTCAACCTCAACATGCCACACACATATCAGGCCTAGGACAAGTGGGCCTATATCGCACCTATGTCGACGCTGGAATAGGGGAAGTGGCACAGGAGGGGCAAAGGGAGCGATGGAGGGAAAGTACGCATTGGCAGCGGGCGGCCCACTCACTGGGAAGAACAACGTGGCTTGACCAGAAACCAACTCTTGGCCACCGGGACCCTCCCAACGTGATGGAATCCAAGTCGCCTTCTTGGCCTTCTTGGTACCATTCATTTCCACGCTCCCCTTCCTCGCATGCGTGGGGCATCATCAATGTGCGTTGAGGCCAGCGCGCATCCATGTCATTTAAGTTACAACTGTAGCATCGTCAACCGATTCTTTCTGCCCCTGCTCCTCACTTCAAACAATGTCTTCTCTTCTCCGCTCCATAACATCCACTGCCATAGCAGTGTCACTATCGGGCCCAGCTGTTGTTCACGTATGGTCACGGTGTTGCGCTCAACCTGGTGATCCTGGTTACCCCACTGCTGCAGATTGGTCTGCTTTGAACGACACGATCCGAGTCTGTAGAAGGCTAATCAGTGTCATGCCGTCGGAAAAGGCATGTCTCAAATTGGGATGCACTGAAGCCCAGTGGGAAAGCGGCATTTTTCTACAGGCAACTCCTGGATCAACTTGAATGAATGTCGTTCGTATTCCAATTTGATCCCGTATACGATTACTGTAATGACTTGTTTACACATGTAGTACAATTGGGAACAGGTGAGGTGCCTCCGGCCGTGCCACCCGTTATCATTTTATCCTCTGAAGTCCATCCCGGCAACAGGATTACACTTTACGCAGTCAATGCCACAGCCGTTCAGCATATTCAGGTTTATAGGTTTTCTCGCACGCCCCATGGTAATCGCTTACCCATTTCTAGGCTGGCATCAATTCCCTCACTGGCAGGATCACAACCTGCGTGTTGTTATCAAATCATCTAGCCATGATTTACCGGGTCGCTCTACTGTAATAAATTCATTCCTCGTCTGGACCGCTTACTTCCAGAGTATCACCTTTGCAGAAGAATTTCACATCGCCGGCGTGGACCACCGACCGGCGATTACTGTTGGCGCCGCGTCGGCCTGCTAAGGCTCAAAATAAGGCTTTCGTAGGTGATACCACTGCAACTGTCTCCGTCGGGGGTGGATATACTCAAGGCGCTGGACACTCTGCATTCTCACCGACTGACGGACTTGCTGCCGATAATGTTCTTTGTACGCTGTTTAATTCCAGTCACCTTCTCTCCCGTATCACTCGAAGAGCAACTCGCTCTCGTCTGCAAGCGCACCGTCCCGGACTATGCATACGGACGCCAGCTGTGCGGGATCAAGCAGGTGTCACTCATGGCGATTGTAGAAGGCGTCACGCGACAGAACCGTGCTGCATGGGACCACGCGAATGCAGGCCTACCCGCTGAATCGGCAATCACCACGGGTACAGTCAGCGGTTTGGTCAGCATGCGCGCTCCGCCCCCGGTAACGAAATATAACATCCGCGGCGAGGGCGGACGCGGGATCGCGTTTGAGACGGTGTTCACACCGGGCAGCGTACTAGTAGCATCACCGCAAGCGTTGCCTTTAGTAAATTCCGGACCCCAACCCCCGACATCGCTCTCGCTCTCGCCCCGCCCAGCTTGGCAATCATCCTTGCATGGCGCTCGACGTTCTGTGGCCATGTCAATGTGTTTAGATAAAACACAATTGTAGACATTTTGTAAGTTGTGGTGCAATGGAAACTCCTCCGACTACTGTGCGCCGATCTGCAGCCCAACCCCTCAAATTCTTCTCTGAAGGGCCGAAGATTGGATCGATGTCATAGATGATACGTGGGAGGTCACGTTGATATTCTGGAGGCAGGTTTTGGATTTTGGGTACACGCGGACCAGATATGGAGGAATGTGCTGAAGGGCGGTGAGAAATTTGAGAGGGTGGGGTCTCGGGGTGGTGTTGAGAAGGGTGGGTCGATTGTACAGTGGAGTGCAGCAAAGTCGAGACAGGGCAGGACGTTATCGTCAAGTCAGCTTCAGCGCTGTTCAACATCTCAACATCCAGTAAG
The DNA here is from genome assembly GCA_022496195.1 of Lactifluus subvellereus. Lineage (NCBI taxonomy): Eukaryota > Fungi > Basidiomycota > Agaricomycetes > Russulales > Russulaceae > Lactifluus > Lactifluus subvellereus. Next base: position 42,601 of record WTXC01000061.1, on the reverse strand, counting down.
CCCTGCACTTTCGCTTGGGTCAACAAGACTTGAGATAACTGTAGAAGGCATTTTGCACGTATCGGTCTCGGAGCCGTTCAGTAGTCATGGCTGAGGGCTCACACTCCGTGTAAAGTTGGCGCACGCAGACCAGGTCCACATATACACCACCCGGTGTGAAATCCACCTAGAATCGTTGGACCATCCCAAGGTCCTGTTAATCGATGTCGTTACAGGATGCAGACATTGTACAAAAGTGCTACAACATACAATATACACCTCTTCTTTTCCGCAACATCAAACCTCTGAGTTACGGTTGTTCACGTGAACCTGGACTTCACCTCCGTTTCCGCAAATTCTTCCAAAGTGCCGAAGGTCACTCCGAGTGCAACAAGGTCTGGATTGGGGACCGGCGTCTCGTAAAAGCCGATGGTGGATTGGTACTCGTACTAAAAATGTAAGTCAGAACAAAAGGGCGAGATAAGGAGAACTGGATGAAAAACACCATTTCGTCGAACTCCTCGGTCCCAGATGTGGAAGGGCTCACGAATTTGACATTTTTCCCCAGAGCTGAAAACCTCACATTGAGAATTCGGAGCGATAGAAAAAAAGGTATCAGAAGACGTACACTTCTCCAAAATTTTTGCGAACTCTGGGTATGTCATCTTGGCTGTGATAACAGGGAATGCCCGATTGTTGATTTCCTCGCGGTCTCTGTGCTTGAATAACGCCAGTACACAAGGCCCTAGATCTCGGGCAACCCATGTGAAACTCTGGTCAGATGAGGCGCTGTATTTTGGAATTGGGAGTTCGAAGGTGCCGGATGGGGTTTTGACCAATGCACCAAATCTAATTCGGATCCATCAGAGAGATAGACAGGGTGAAATGATCCGATACCGCCCAGACTCACTTCCAAAGGTCCTCAGTGAACCAGCCAGTTTGCACGGTTGCGTTCGGAATTCCGGATGATGTCAGGTATTCTTCGATGGCGGCCTTATCTGCGCCCATTGAATGTGATATACACCGTATAAGAACATGAAGAGATAACGCACTGTCGAAATGGGCAATGTTGCGGTATTTACCCTTGGATATTTTGGCACAGCCAGGTAGAGAAGACCAGACAAAGAACTTGATTCCAACTTCTTTCGAGGCGTCGACTAGATTTTTGCCTTGCTCGATTTCACCCTTTAGGTTGTTGGGATATATTTTAGGATCGAAAAAATCAGTGACCTATAGTACAATGTAGTGAGGATCGGCGAATTGCAACGAAAAAGGGGAGTTGACATACACCAAATACGCCTTCCAACCTGTGATCGCCTTTATTATGGACTCCTTGTCCCATATATCTGCTTGCGCAACCTCTGCACCCCTTGCCTTGAGTGCCAAAGCTTTGTCAGAAGCGGGGTTGCGTGTGATTGCTCGAGGGGTGAAGGTGCCATCGGAGAGGAGAGCATCTACCACGGCCGACCCTATTTTTTCAAAAATGAGACCCTTCAAAAGGTTACAGAGAACGAGACAGGAAACCTTGTGTACCCGTAGCACCAAAGACTGCGATAACGGGAAGAGACATGGTTGTGAGACATCGGATGTTCTATGAGCGGGGCTTTTAAGCAGGAATGGATAGGCAGTTATGTCCAATAAGTTAAGTTGATGACTAAGTCAAGTCCGTTAATCATCAGACCGCAAATTCTAAATAAAAAATAGTCTGCAGTTTAGCCGATCGAATGAATTGATATATCGACTAAAGATATATCGACTAAACTATTCACCCAGTAAATTAGCAGACTATTATTATTTAAAATTTGCGGTCTGATTTAACAGACTTGATTTATTGGACATTGATTGATCCCTAAGCGGCCTCTGCTTATCCATTCCTGCCCGTGTGTGAGAAGCCTAGGCCATTGCATCATAATGATCAGGTCCTGTTTCATACAGTAGCCACAGTAGCTGAGAACGTCCCAATTTCAAAAATAGCCGATTTGCCAAATCGGAACCGGACCAAACGGAGTCTTACGAGGGTCATTGCGAGTAAGCATCTCGGCACGGCACAAGTTCGACATTCAGTAGAGCAGTGTTGTGCTGGTCGCGACCTTGAGGTCAGAGTCACTGACCGTAAGTCGTGGGAAAGCCACCGAAAGTTGTCAACCTTCAAATCCCTTGCTATATCATGGGGTCCTGCAATTGTCCTCACACACAAGAATTACATCTTATCTAATCTATGCTACTTGTTGTGTTCAATCGCAACCGGCACAACGCTGCAGTCGAGTGAAACGAGCCTGTGCAGCCTTCGTGACAACATTCATCTAATGGCATAGATAGAGAGAGCACTGGGGGTGTACTTATATGCTTGTCTGACATTCCTCCTATGCTCGCCTTTTGGCATACTGTACAATAATATGTAACTTCGACAACGATAGGCTGCGCAGTTTTAACCGATCGTTCATTTTACTGCTTCGCTGGAATGATCGCCTGCTGAACGGGTACACGGTCAAGATGCCCAGCGGACCGCAGAAAGAAGTTATCAGATGTGCCGTCGCCCTGGTGGTCGTCAGATACTGCGAAAGTCGTACATTGATGGACACCCACGATCATATTGTTTGGGAAACCAGGGTTAAAAGGTGATGCATTTTCGATGCGCTCCATCTGTTCAGTGGTTAGGGAAATATCTGACGCCGCGATGTTCTCTCGAAGTTGCTCGACTTTCCGGCCGCCGATGATGGGGAACACATATGGTAGCTTATGCAGGTGGTATGCGATAGCGACTTTAAGTGATCATCAGGCTCCATTACTGAGAGTTCGGCAAGTGCCAACGCCACATACCCGCAGTGATACTCTCTGTACCAACTTCCTTAGCTATCTCTTCGAGCATATCACACACCTTTTTCTCTTCGGGTGTGCGCTCCCAGTTGGATTGAAAATCGTGCGACCTTTCTCGCCGCTCTCCTTGCGGCGAGCTTCTTCAGCGTTGGTACGAATCTTACCGCCCCCGAGGACGCCCCATGGAGCGAGGGCAAGACCCTCCGAGCGTGCCATCGGGATGATATCACGCTCGAAGGACCGCTCGAGGATAGACCAATTACCCTGGTATACGCTGAACGGCGTCTTGCCGTGGTCCTTGGCGTACTGGTTCGCTTTGGATACGATCCACGCGGGAGAATCCGAAATACCCTGGGGGAGAACTGTAAATGTAGAGAGGAAAGAGGACAGCAGAACGCATACAAGATAAAGGACCTTTCCCTGAAGGACAAGGGTGTGGAGTGAATCTACGACCTCCTCGACGGAGGTGTTGTAATCCCACCAGTGCACGTAGAGTAGGTCAATGTAGGATGTGCGTAGCTTCGTGAGAGAAGCTTCCACAGACACACGAAGTGACTTGGCATTGTTCCCCGTGTAATTCACCTGGTGGGTAATATTACTTTGGCCTCGCTTGAAGTTGGTCGTATACTAATATGGGTTTCAATATCCGCAAGTAGGATCGAAACTCAGGGTAGTACCTTAGTCGCAATGACGAGCTGGTCGCGTATGCCACGCTTCTCGGCCCATTCGCCAATAAAAACCTCGGAGGATTCATCCTGGCTGAAAGTACAGTAATGAGGCCATGCATCTGGTCCATGGTTCGCGTATAGAGCTCACTAGTTGTTCGCAGTGTCGATGAAATTGCCCTGGGAAAAAGGATCAGGAATACGGCAATGATCCGTCTCAGTTCTACTCACGCCAGCGTCAAAGTAGGCGTCAAGGAGCTTGAAAGAACTCTCCTTATCCATGGAGCCCAATCCGTGTTCTTGCCACCTATCGCCGATACTCATGGCACCGAGCTGCAAGGGCGACACACGCACACCTGCAAGGGGTGAGAGCGTGCGGTAGCGACCAAGCTTAGTAGGCGGGGGAGGAGGGAGAGAATATAGAGGAGCCATATCGAGAAGACGAGGGGTTGGAGGGTAAGATGGCGGTCAGATACAGATACCATCCCATCCCACTATTTATACCTGACCAAGGGAAGAAAACCGACAGAAGGACCCATGTCTAGCCAACCGTGACGTTGGGATCGGATCGCTGACTGAGCAGATGTCTAGATGACGTTGTGATGACTGATGCCGGCGCTTCCCCTTGGGCCGACGACGGGGTTTCCCTAGACTGACGCCTCGTACCTGTCATGAGCACCCTGGTCTGCTGGAATGTGCATGCAACATAAAAACTTGGAGGGCTTTGCTCCGCGCATTCAAGTTGTTGTATTGGGTCGAATTCTCTCGTATTTGTCCCCAGCCCGCGTTATTTGGCAAGGGTGGCGAAGTTTTGGCTCGCATCGCCGGGACAGCAGGGTATCCCATGGGCCATGCCACCAAGAATAGGGCAGGGTTTCTGGAGATCTTGCTGGGTGCATGCAGTAGGCCACCATTTGAGGTCTAGAGCTGCCAGCAGCGAGGGGTATACGGCGATGAAAACTGACGCCGTTGCGAATGGCAGGTGTCCCAGTCGAGTCGAGAATGTGACAACCGGGGAATTGTGAACGAACCGGTGACGGAAAGCACCAAACGCGTACACCCCCGGCCACAATTCGGAGGCGGAGCCTATGTGACAGCCGTCGGGGTACTGTATACAAGCACCGAATCGACGGGTCTTCCAATCGTTTGAGTCGACCGTTGATCTCGAAGTACAGCTGGTGTATCCGTAAGTCATTGCACTACCGAGAAGTCCTACCGAGAAGGCAAGAGGGCTACCAGTTCTGGCAAGAAGCACATCACGGTGTCGGGTGAGGTTCACATACCATACCACGTGCCAATCGTACAAACCACAAGCCGGAAAATTCCGTGGCAACCAGGTGGCACATAGGGGGCACAACGAACGAGACACTTTACCAACTCACCGGTAGAAACAATTGGCTCCTCGATTTCAATGGAGCGGGAAATGATAATCCCACCATTGTAACTTCCGAAATACCCCGAATCATGAGAAATGTCCAACTAATTTCACGAAAACGGCACGTACTCAGCAGCCTGAGTGCCACTGGCACCGATTTCGAATCCGCCACCAAAAATCCATTCCCTCCATGAGCGGATACAAATAGTATTGGGTGTTTGTTATGATGCTTACAAGAACGACGGAAAACTACTACATCGGCGTGGCGTCCTCAGGTGTGGTGACAACATATATTGTCAGGCCTTGCGGTGGAGAGCTGCTCAGTCGGACGCACCTATTCAAGAGAAGAAGTCTTACGAGTCCGACTCGAGGGGACGGTGTTGCAATACCTACGGCCCAGCCCGGCCTGGCAGGTGTGGAGCGGACCGAGTGTGATTTTGATTCAGTTCTCTTTTCCCCAGGCCCGGCGCGCTCGTCAACGAGTTACTAGTAACCCGTGCTCAGAAACTCGATAAATCACAGCGATTCGCAAGTGCAAAGCAGCGAAGTCGTCAAGGACCAAGTTCTTATGATCGCCCAGTTTGCCAGCGCAATTTTCAAAACCGTCTCTGTGTGAGGCACTGCGAGCGCGGTGACACCCCAACCGTCCAGCCTAGAAGGAGTTCTACTCCTGCTTGGTTGCTCTGTCACCCTTCACCCCTGTATGACCTCGCTCGGTGCCTATTTCTACAACCACGACCAAGCTGCTTTTCAGCGACAGCTTGCTGCCGCTCCCCCGACGGATATCAATGCCCGCGACTGGCTAGGTCGCACTGTACTTCATCTCGCGTGTGCTGCCTCGGACCCAGCTGCGACAGAATATGTGCGCATACTTCTCCCCTGGAACCAGCGTGAATCTCCAGGAGGAGAGCCACTGGACCGCGTTGCACCGTGCGCTGTACAATGGGATGCTTGCCGCTGCGTACGTGCTCTGCATATCGTTTGGCACGGACACCGGCTGTGCGGGATCAAGTCAGATGCCACCCATGGCGATTGTAGAGGGCGTCATGCGACAGAACCGTGCTGCATGGGACCGCGCGAACGCAGGCCTACCCGCTGAATCGGCAATCACCGCGGGCACAGTCAGCGGTTTGGTGAGCGTGCGCGCTCCACCCCGGCAATATAACATCCGCGGTGAGGGCGGACGCGGGATCGCATTTGAGACGGTGTCCACACCAGGCAGCGTACTGGCAGCATCATGAGTCCATCACATGTATGAGATGTCGTTCGGAACCCCACACCTGTCTAGTGTCGAAACCGAGGGATAACGAGGACTCGCAGCGGAGCGCTGCAAGCACTAGACAGATGAGAGCGAGATGAGGCGAAGACGAGTGACAGAGAAGACGCGAGAAAGACGGCTTAGAGATGGCACACGCAGGGTGTTTCGAGAACAACAGGATAGATTGCCAGTGCGCTGTGCACTGGGCTTATATACTGCAAGTCAGAGTCCTGTCGGGAGCGCCATCAGGTGACTCCCGCACACACATATAACGATCACACAGTCAATAAGAAATGAATAAATGAACAGTAACCAAGAAATGCGTGCACGAGGCCTTTGCAAGGCACGTCGCGTGATGGTGAAACAGAATGTGAACGTAGTACACATGAAATCGTCCATCCCTCGGCCCGCGGACTGATCGGGCGAGGACCAGCGCAGTCACGCTTGATCTAATCAGTAAGGTATATGGCTGACGGGTGCACAGACTGCTGCCCGTCAGCAGATGCACAAAATAAATGAGACCTATGCAACAAGGGTTAAAAAAGTGTCAATAAAACAAGGCAACAAGATATAAAGTAGAATCACATATCCATGGGTGCGAGTAACACACCCAATCATCATACCATGCACAGTCACGCTCCAGGTGTGCCCGCATCCTACTCCACTGCACAGCCTGAGGCTCAACCAAGGTGCACCCTCAGTGCCCCCCAGGTGCCCGCACCTTCCCACTACCTCCAGAATCCGCCACTGTCAACATCACTTTGCCAGTGGTTATGTGAGGTCAATGCTACTAAGGGCTAGATGAATGAGATATGATTGAATTGAACTATCAGGTTTAAGATGAAGAATAATTAGGAATGTCTGAAATATCATCCCTTATAAAACCTTTATCTTATTCTTAATAATAATACTGTACAATGCCTACATACCTGTATTAGCCCTAGATTCAAGTTGAACTAGGTATAGATGCATGGATTATCCCTAGATAGGAGCTCAAGTTATTGTTGGCACTGAAAAGGTGGACAACCTTGCAAGGTCCAGATGTATCTGTAACAGTCGATGTTGCCGATTAGTGCCAGTGTGGCCGGCCCGGCACGTCGGCTCTTTTCCTTCGTGTCTGCATTTGAACGCTGAACTCGTATTGCCCTTGTGCTAGGATTAAATACATCACGAGAGAACATAGTCGCGAACCCAAGCCGCTTGCTTAGGTCTGGCTGGTAGAAGATCCGCCCCTGCCAGTGGGCCTGCATGGCGTCACTGGCACGCAGCGATAGTGCGCACCGGTGCACGTCTCAGGCGCCTTTATTTTGGTTTGTCCTTGCCCCCTCTCCGAGTCTGTGGTTTGAGTCTCCGCGCGCCACGCTCAGGCTCGTGACCTCCGTTCTGGACACGTTCTCGCGACATGTCCTTGTTCGCCGCATTCATAACATCGTCCTTCCTTCCTGTACTTCTCTTTGTCGGCCTCCGTCCTTGCTTTGCACATCGGGTCGACGCCCATCACCGCGGATCTGATGTACATGTCTCCTATCGGGAGGACCGGGCCAGGGTGCGTTGATTGGGTTGGTCGGTTCCCTCTGTTGCGGAATAGAAAGTCTCTGACCAGTGGTTTTTTCTTCAACTCGAGTTGCTGCTTCTGGGCCGCTTGCGCCCACTGGGCGAACGTTTTCGGTGAGTGCTTCTCGATGCACGATTCGGCCAATTTGCCTTGTAGTCCTCCTGCGAAGAGGTGCAGTATGATGGGGTTGTCAAGATCGATGCCCGTGCGGTTCCCTAGCACTCGAAAGTTGGCGATGTAGTCGTCCACCTTTCCTTCCTTCATCCTAATTTTTACTAGTTCACCTAGAGCACGGTCACGGTCTTGTTCTGCATAATCCACAAACGCAGATTTGAAATCCCGCTCGAGGACTTTCCAAGCGTCCATTCCTGGGCGTAGGTTCCGCGGGTCCGAGTCGTCGACCGAGTCGAGCCACTTGTAGTTTCGTATGAGCCATGCCTCAACATCGGGTCCCTCAACTTGTGATAGGAAATACGCGGACTTTTTCACGGGGTCCCTGGCAATGTCTGCGCCTCGGTTCATCAACATGAACCCCTTGAATCGTGCCAGGAATAGCAATGCCTTGAATCGGTCACCGTTGAACTTCGTGGGTGGGGAGCCCTCGAGGTACTTTCCACCTCCATTCAGATTGCGTGGCTCTGTTATAGCGCCGTCGCTGCCGTCTCCGTCGGGGTTCGACAGCGGAGGTCTTTCGGCGCACGGGGCTCGCCGTATCTCTGGCAGCGTCGGTCTGGGTCCATCGTCTTGTTCTGCACAACTTTGGGCGCAGCTCGGGGAAAATACAGAGGGTCCACCGGATTGTTTCAATGCGTCCATGTCGATGCTTTCTCCTAGTGGGGGCGTTACTTCGAGGGGGTTCGTGTGCCACGCGGTAAACTTAAAATGTGTGGTACTGTATCTTCGGAGATCCGATTTTGAACCAAACCTCCAGGAAAATTTCGACTGCTACGTTGTCACCTCTGCAGATGCCGTAGTTTCCTGTCAAGGTTACGTGGTCTTCGGGCGAGATGCGGTACAGAGTGTTAATGGTTGGGTAGTATGTACTCCTGCTTCGGTGACAGTTCAAAGGGGCACCTTAATGTTGCGCGTTCTGGGAGAAATCCACACGTGCCGCCTGGTGTTCGTCGTCTATGTCGACACCGGTGCGGTCCGATTTGTTCTTGGGGAAGCTTCGGTCTGATGTTACACTCAGGGGAGCGTATCGTGTCTAGAATCAGAATCGAGGCTGAAACGCAGCCACGTCGTACCGCAGATCCTACGCGGCGCCTTGGGATGCAAGTCGGTCGCTCACGGCCTTAGAGTTCTGTTACGGCTCAGTGGGGCCCGTAGCACCTCGTGTGTTTCCAGGGTGAGACCACAGAGGTACTTGTTAATGGCTAACAAGGGCCGGATGCCACTGAGGGCTGGTTTTGTCGACTCGTCGTAGGAAGTCACAACCTTCGAGCGCCTTCAATGAGAAGGCGGAGCAGTGATGAACAAGTTGAGAGGGTGGGTCGAAGCTACTGTGATTCTCAAGCTTGGGGAGTAGTCCCCATGCTCCTGTACTAGTACTTTATATACTGCGTAGTCGGGTCATTACTACCTACTGCGCCGCAGCCGGCAGCGACGCGTCAGTCCTTCAGTCATACCCAGTCAGTCAGAAGGAGTCATGTCAATGCGCCCACTACCATTGTTGGCAGTCTGTCCACCGGCGGGGCCATGGGGCACGGGACATTGCGGTAGTTGTATTAGATAATCTTCAATTTGTGTCATGATCAACGTAACCCATGGGTGTTCGTTTGGGCAGGACGGAGTTTCAATACGTAACATTTACGTTCACGTACGGCCCGGAAAGGCCCGGTAAGTGTGGAGCGGAGCGAGCGATTGATTTCCGAGTCAGTTCTCCCCAGGCCCGGCGCGCTCGTCAACGAGTTAACCCTTGCTCAGAAACTCGATAAATCACAGCGATTCGCAAGTGCAAAGCAGCAAAGTCGTCAAGAATACCAAGTCCTTACGATCGCTCAGTTTGCCAGGGCAGTTTTCAAAACCGTCTCTGTGCGAGCGCGGTGACACCCCGACCATCCACCCTAGAGGGAGTTCTACTCCTGCTAGGTTGCTCTGTCACTCTTCACCCCTGTATGACCTCGCTCCATGCCTATTTCTACAACCGCGACCAAGCTGCTTTTCAGCGACAGCTTGCTGCCGCTCCCCCGACGGATATCAATGCCCGCGACTGGCTAGGTCGCACTGTACTTCACCTCGCGTGTGCTGCCTCGGACCCAGCTGCGACAGAATATGTGCGCATGCTTCTATCTCACCCTGGAATCAGCGTGAATCTCCAGGACGTGGAGAGCCACTGGACCGCGTTGCACCGTGCGCTGTACAATGGGAACCTTGCCGCTGCGTACGTGCTCTACATGTCGTTTGGCATAATAATACGAATTTGATCCCCTCTCAGCATCCTCCTTCTACAGAGGAGCGAGATTGATACAGATTTAAAGGATGTTGAAGGCTATCGAGCCTTTGACCTCTACAATACTACTGTAGAGAACACCATGCCAAACAAGCTTGGTATTCTGGGTGGTCTTGAACTGTATACGTGGGGTACGAACAGGTCAGTACGTGTGCCCGTAAACTTTCCGTAGCCCTCCAATCCTTATTTATCGCAGGAACGCTTCCCTTGGCCATGGGGATACCGATGACCGGATATACCCCGAGCAGGTCGTCCTAAGGCATCACGATGAGACCGAGGGGGATCCAACAATACGTGACACAATCGCGTTCAAGCTACGACCTTCACTAGTTGAAGATGTTCAAATGTCAAGATTGCATACCGGTAAGTAATTCCCCGTAATAAAGTCATCATACTGGGAGCCAGTCGCCCCATGAGTCATCAACATCTGCGGCATTGGCAGCAATTTCTGAACCCTCTTGTCAACAGTGGTAGTCACTGATGAGCCGCGCGCCAATATCCGCGCATGTGGCTTTGCCAGCACCGGACGGCACGTCACCTTCGTTTCTCCGCTCACCTCCTTTTCACGATTCTTGCCTAGACTTGGGCCTGGTGGAGGTCAACATACTCAGCCCTCACTCTTACCGATACAACTCGCCTCTCAGAGCAAATTCACCGCTGTCGCGCTAGGCCAAGACCACACGCTTGCCCTTACATCCGACGGCACTGTTTTCTCCTGGGGTCTTGGACGGTTCTCCCAACTAGGCTATGATGTGCCTGCACCTCATGTGCAAACTACGCCACGCGTCATCGCCGGACCACTGAGGCGTGAGCGCGTACGAGGTATAGCCGCCTGTAAGAGCGGAAGCGCATGCTGGACAGATACCGTACTCTTTACATGGGGAAAGAACAATGGCCAGCTTGGGTACGACAAGACTGCAAATCCAGTACAGCCCGTTCCAAAAGTCGTCACCAAAGTCACGAAACCTATCATTTCCGTTGCTTTGAATGTGCGTCTATTGTCTTGCGTTTTTAGGTACCTCAGTTGAACGCCTTGGTTCAGGACGCAGCGATGGCCTGTCTTTTGGCGACCCAGGATGTTGTTCTTCTCTTCAACGATGCGCATGCTCGCATAACGTTTCCATCCCCAACACGTCCTCCGTCCAACTTTTTGGCCTATCGGTCGCCTCAGGCTGCCCAAGTCATTACAACGGCACATATATTTTGTAACGAAAACATGTTCGCCACGGTCTCATCTGCAGGCGAGATCTTCATCTTCAATGTTCCAACTCCCCTTGTCCCTGGAGAGCGGCCAGCTCCTGTACAGCCCCAGCGTGTTTGGGCTCTCCGAAAGCAGTGGAGTGCTGTGCATGTATGCCAACCCTTCTGCTTGTTCCTTCATAGGCTGAGGATGTACTTCTAGGATGCGGCCCTCGGTGGTGACGGCTCGCTAATCATATGCACTGAGTCTGGGCACGTTTTTGTACGCTCGCGGAGTGGCAGTGCCAAGGCACCACGCTTTGCACGTGTGATGGGACTGCAGCGTGCCGTTGCAGTGCGCGCCAGCGACACAGGTGCTCTGGCTGCGCTGTGCGAACCTTATCGGCCGCCGGACGTCACCCCCGTGGGAAATAATCTTGCGGAGGATGTTGCACATATGCGGCCATACCTCTCATTCATGCACCTAGGGAATGAGGGTAAACACATAGAGCCAAAGCTGGGAATAGCAAGCCCGCTGGCTGAGATACTACGTAGTGTCGTGATGAGTGAGGATGAAGATGAAGTGGATGCCAGTGGGGATGAGGCGGAAGCGCTTGCTCGTGATGCACAGGACATTCTGTGCCTATGGGATGTCCTTGCACATGATCTGACTGCCCGGCGGTGGCTGGGCAGTCACAGACATGGATTATCCGTGAAGGGCAAACTTGCCCGTGGTGCGGACCTCATGCTCCGTGTACAAGGCTCAACAGAATTTCCCGTACACACTGTTGTCCTTTCTGCTCGCTGTGCAGTTCTTGCGCGTATACTCGGTGGCCTAGGTAGTCTTCACGATCGCGAGTCTGGAATTTCTCTCAAGCTCCTCCCGGCGCCCGGCCCGAGGAGCCGCCATGGTCCTCCACTGATACTAGCGGAGGCACCTCGCCTTGCTGTCGCGGGCGTGCACCCCTTTTCCGTACTTGTATTGCTGCACTATCTATACATCGACGTGCTATTGGCCGTCGGCGATCCACGACTCACACGTCTCACCGCAGAGGCATTCGCACGCGGGCGCCTACAGCCTGCGCAAGTGGTGCGCGAACTACAAACACTCTCGCGCGTGCTCCATCTAGATGCCCTCGTCGGTGCACTCCGCAGTGCAGTGCGCCGCGAGCCGTCTCCTTCCCTCAACCTCCATTTCCGGGCTATCTTCGACGCGCCAATGTCGACAACCTCCCCAGATGTCATGTTACATCTTGCGGACCGCGATGTATGGTCTCACTCTTTCGTCTTGCGCGCACGCTCGCTCTTTTTTGAATGCTTCTTCGCGGATGAGGACTGGACGATGGCTCGATGGGAGAAGGATGGTACTTTACGCGTTGATCTACGTCATTTGGAGTGGTGCTCTATGCAGTATGTGTTACGGTTTATGTGTTGTGGAGAAGAGGCAGAAATGTTCGAAAGGCTGGGTATGTGTGACCCCTACTCGGACTTTCGATGGCCTGAATCTTTCGAGAAGATTTTGTTGATTCCACCGATCAGCTATTGGATCTCTTGTTTGGTGTCATGTTTGCTGCGGTAGGCCCCGCCTCGATGGTGTTTTCTCCTCTCATCCTCGGTTTGTCTCTAGAACGAATTGCTCTTGGATCGGTTGCTCCTCATCTGCTCTTCAATTGTTGTCAAATATGTTAACATTAACAACATCTCAGCCGTCTACCTGGAAGTGGCATCCCTGAACTGCGACCAACTGGTGGATAGTTTGCATCAGTATATGGCCGTCAATATGGAAACTTTGCTCGAGGGGCGACTACTCGACGACTTACCTCCTCGACTCGTCAAGCAACTTGCAGGCGCCGTGCGCGGGCACCAGGCCGCAAAGTCGTCATTCGCCCGTTTGCAGCTACCCATCAACCTCACTGCCACCGTCCACGAACACCGCGAGTGGCTCGCGGCGCAAGATATCCCCTATCCGATAGTTCGTTCACAACCGAAAGTGCAGAAAAAGCTGTCACCAACGGCGAAACAAAAGCCATCGTTACACACGTCTCCGGGGAGCAAGCCGACCCTACCACGTACTCCACTTGTCGTCAATACCTGCGAAGACTTGTTCGCAATGGATGAGGCGCTCGTTCCCCCCCTGAGTCTGGATGCAGATGTCTCAGCCGACGATCCTGGGCACACATCCAAGGCAGGACCGTGGAAAGGCAAGTTGGCGCCTAGGTGAGAACCCTTTCCCCCTTTTCCAAGAGATTCAGATTCTAACAAGCGAGGCGTGCAGAGTCGACATGAAGGCGATTCTGGCGGAAGCAGAGGAACAGCAGGCGAGCGGGCGCACACACCATCCGGCAGTGAGTCCTTCGCCATCCATGCATAGGCAGAGGTCTGGAGAGGGCATGGGTGTTTCGTTCTCACTTTCCAAGACACCGGAAACGCCGCACTCTGGCTCTCCTAACAGTTTTCGCGCTGCATTGACCCCAGCCTGGAGGAACCACCCTGCCTCTCCACAGGCTTCGAGCTCGCCTCCTGGTCGCGCTACGAAAAACCCTCCTCTACCTGCCCAGCCGCTGGCGCGTGCTCCCTCGATAAGCGTGAAGTCGGCAGGGAAAACGCCCCCAAGTCACTTCTCTGGCGCCCCGATGATCCACAAGTCCTGGAGCACTCAGAGCTCTCCCAGCTCGTCTACGCACCCAAGCAGACCCGGCCTGGGACCCGTCATCAGTCCCCCCAAGGTAAAGGGGGGACTGACGGCAACCCGCCACGCGTCGTACGTGTACTTCCTTCCCAAAAGCCTTGGACAAAGCTTATTGTAACATACGCGCCACAGCGGGAATGCATGGAATCTGCCTTTGATAGAGCCAGTCTCACGGCCATCGTCCAGTGTGCCCATCTCCTTCGCCGAAATACAGCAGCTGCAAAGCCAGCCGAACACGGTAGTAAACGAGCGGCGCTCGCTTCGGGACATACAGGCGGAAGAAGCCGAGTTGCAAGCTGAGGTCGACTTTATGAAGTGGTGGACCGCGGAGGAAGAACGCATCCGCCTCGAGAATGAGGCTATGGTGGCGTCCCTGACCCAGCCGAAAAAGCTGCAGCAGGACCGCCATCACCAGCATGGTAAGAAGAATAGGAAATCCGCTGGTACTTCGGAGGGCGACGCGGCGGTTGTTCAGAGAGCGTCACGCGGCGCAGGAGCGGAGCAGAAGGGCCCGGGCAGGGTGAAGGAACGGGTTCCGCCTGACGGAAAGAAGAGCACCGGCCGCAGCTAACTTTAATTACGATATGATATATAAAGAACTCTGGAACACTATGTATTGCTGTCGTATAATATATGCGGATATGAAGATTTACCGTATTCTGATCTCCGTCAGCTCCGTCCTCATAGCGATAGTGCGGAGGTCACCCGGCCATACACGCATTTTCAGGAGAACATCGCATTGTTGCAGAGACAATACGGGCAATCTGCAGTTTTTTTTCTTTTACAACCACTCTCAATTACTCGGGGCCCGGACAGCTGGGATCAAGGTACTGTAGTTCGAAAGTTTCGAAAGAACACAAGGCGCGCTATGTATCGCCCAAATTCGGATGGCGCTCCTCTATCCACCTCCGGGGCCGCTTTTCCACCACGGTTGCACGCAGACCAGGCGGATGACGGCCCCCATCGTCCCCATCGGCGAAACGGCCACGTTGGGGGTGTGCGGGACACGGCAACATGTCGGAAGCGCACACGGTCAAGAAGCAGGCGAAAAACGTTACGCCGAAGAGCGATGAGGTGAGCGAGCGCGCACGGCGGCTGGTGAGACGGAATGCGTGTATTCGTGGTAAGACCATCTTATGACTTTTGGACCTTGAAACCGTTAATATGAGTATGTGATGTTGGAGAATTCAGGGGACGTCATGCGTGCCATATACTCCATAGCCCTCCCTTGAGATAATTTTTTGGGCCGCTCTGGGGCGGAGGCGAGAGTTGATGGTGGTTGTGGTGGTTGTGATGGTGATGGGATAGTGGTGGGGTGGCAGATGTAGTTTCGCTGGCCAAAGTGTCTGTCCCCGAACGGAGATTTGCGACGTCTCATCTCGGAGCGCCCTGCGGGGAAAAACCCGTTGTTGTGGTTTATTTGTACCGCACACCACGCAACGCAGACTCGCACCTGACTTGAAAATAGTGTTTTATTAATTACTCTCAAACCTAGTCGTATGCCACCTCGACCGAACATACGCGTCCTGCGTGACATCAAAGCGCGAAAAGGAGTCGCTGAAAACGAAATTCAGCGCCGCGCATATCTCTACGTCGCGCGCAACCAGACTCTCCCCGCCCAAGTGCGCTACCAGGCGCAGCTGCAGCTGAATACCTTCGGTCGCTATACACGGCCGACAACGGTCAAAAACCGGTGTACCGTCACCGGCCGTGGGCGCGGCATAATTGGCGAGTTTGGATTATGTCGGGTGCGTTAGGGATCTCGCACACACTCTCGCTGAAGTTGGCAGCACCGACTGAGGCTCCCACAGTACCAGTTTCGGTTGAAGGCGCTCGCTGGAGAACTGCCAGGCGTCCACAAGGCATCGTGGTAGAGGAACGTGCTTCCCAGTTTGCTTAATACTATGTAGGTCTCTATCAGCTACATACTTGCTGGGTTTCGAGTTGTTGACATTTTGTGGCCAGGATTCCTGTCATCAGCTACTTGGTAATTAAGATGATATTTTGATGGGGTCAATGCCTGTTTATTGTGCCCGCGACAGGCCATTGTCACGCCAAACTGTATTACAAGCACACGCCAGAACTCATTATGTGTCCATGTAGTCTGGTACGAAACTAAGAATGATCTGTTGACTGGTGGATGAAATTTGGCGGAACTCGCCTTGATACCTACTGATACTCACCGTTTCACCCGCGATGATGGAGGGATGGTTCGTCAGCCTACTCATTGCCCAGCATGTGCCCGGAAAATGGGTGCTTATCCCCATCTACTTCGTGGTTGGTCACGACCCGTCAAAGACGTATAACATACGAAGTCTCGTATGGTAGTTGGGTTTATTCCTCCATGACTTTGCGCCAAAGGACCCTTGGTACCCCTTGGCAACTGGATTCCTGTGGTTTAGAAAGGCGACGAAGTTGCAAGCCACTCCAGGCCACTAGACCTGTGTTCGCCGCTTCGTTCGCCTGCTACTCGGATGCTTAGAGATCCGGTCAGCGATGCTTTTCCCAGGATGTACGCTCCTATTCTCTTTGCAAAATGGTATCTAATCACCGTTTTCATCTACAATCTGAAGTTGCATATTGACAATAGCGAGATAAAAGTTATGGCGAGCAGGGTTTACTTTGAAACTGTTGTTGATAGTATCTTGTGTCTTCTACTCTTGACATTGTTGTATGCGTATCCGAAAGTTTATAGAGCGCTCCGCTGCAATGCATAGCAAGGCTTGATGCAACCATTCGTCGATGAGACCAGCGCGGAAACTAGTAGCGCTCTTGATAATGTGTCTTCGGCAATCCAAATGGCTATGCTTGCGATTAGAATTGCACGCGCGGCAGCCACTCTTTGCGGGTCTTGCATGGCCAAGGGAGTCACACCGGAGACTTGTACAAGTACACTGGCAGCAGACCACGAAGATGCACGGTTTATCGAGCTGTCCGACCCCAAAGCACCCCAAAGATCGATCTGTAGACAGCCCATAGATAGTTATGGTGTCTTCCATCTTTAATTTGATGTTGGCACTGTCGATTATTGGGCGTACCCCCCTTCTTGGTCACGACTACTACCCCAGACTTAGAAACCCAGCTATGACAACCGAGAGTGAACTAGTGGGACAGGTGATTCGCCATTTTCTCGAAGTAGAGAGTAGCAAAAAAATTCGTGCTGACATGACCCGGGAAGCACTCGTACTCGCCGTCGCTCTTCTCCAGAGACATGAAACAAGCAAAATATTGAGAAATGAGTTCTGTCGGGAGATACGCTGGGCCTTGCAGAGCACAGCGTGCCGAGCGTTAAGATCTTCTCAACGTACTACTAGGGATGCTTCTGAGATGGTACTACAAGGGGAGTCGCGGAACGCGGACGAGCAAGTGAAAGGGTGGTATGGCGCCGAAGATCTTGGTTGTTCTGATCTGAGAATAATAATTATCCAACGAGTGCGCCGTAGCGTTGAGGCACTGTTCGCGGAAGATGGCGCCGACTGGTACGCGTAGTTCCGGGGCTGGCCGAGTAATACGAGGATGAAACAGTGCAGAGCCAGCCCAAGTCTTTAAAATAAGACGAGACGAACTGTTGCTCTTGATATGTTCAGGTGGGTTCGTGGGTTGTCGCGGTGCTGCTTGATTGACATATTTCGTGCCCGACGGTGCACTTCTTGAAGTCGCACGAATTGCCCAAATGAGCGCATAACAAGGGGAGCTGCGCAAAACGAGTTAGAAAAGGTGGGGTCATGATCACGATATACAACGTCGTTCAATGTACTTGTACAATTACGCCGATATATGTTCACTTTGATGAATCTATTTGTACATCGTCACCCGAGGGCTGCGGGGGCAGACAGTCGCCGACACGCACCTCGGCAGCGATATTCACCCACTCGGAGAGCGAACGAAGATACTCGTCCTTCCCTTCGTCGACGGGGATGTCCGGATGCCACAGAACGAATGAATCAAATCGGGCCGCCGGTTTCAGAGTTCTCACAGGACCGTCTTCTTCAGACAGCGCCTCGGACGTGTCGTCCAGACGTTCTTCTGTGGGCTTTCCACGGAGCTGCCAAGCAGACCGTCGTTTGGTTTTACTCGTCGCTGTTTGAGGCCCGCGGCCATCCGCATCCCCGCGCAGGACAGCGCCCATGTAGCCTTTCGGGAGTGCTACTTCTACGCCGTGCACGGTGCGACCACGGAACGACGAGATGAATCGCTTTGCCGACTCTGAGAGACGTTCGATAGGGCCGCGACGCAACAAGCGTGGCGTGGACGCCTTCGCGACAGTGTCCACTTCTGCTGTCGGGGTAGCAATGATCGGGGCATTATCCTTGTCTTCTAGGGTGACCTCAGTGGTAGCGGCGACGCTAACAGTGGGCAGCTGGGTTCCACTCTCTGTCAAGGCGGCAGGGTGCGTTGTCGGCACGGAGGGTGGCAAGGGAGCAGGTTGGACGCGAAAGTAAGTGGAGACAGGGGCAGGGCCAGTGTGGTGTATATGAAAGGGCATTAAATGGGGGACGCGCACGGGCAAGTTTGGATGTCCTTGTGCGATTGTTATCATGATCGGGGTTACAGTAGGTTAACTTACTACGAGCGACGTGACTTTATATAAGGTCATGTGAACGTGACACGACGCGTGCTCCTGCATCTAGACCTCCTCCGCCCATCTTGAGCAGCTTTAACCTACCATCATCCCAAGTCGGAATCGGAAGGGTGGAGAGCATTCCAAGCAGCCCAAGACAGCAACAGCACCCTGACATTTCATTCATATAATGGAGGATTCACAGTGAAAAAAAAAAGGGAAAACTCACCCCGAGCGGTCACTTACGCACTGACCTCCCGAGAAAAGCCGCATATGTCCTCCTCGCCCCTGACAAGTGGCATGTGCCGCACTGTCGCTGTCGCTCTTCTTTCCATCCAGGGGGCTTTCTCAGGAGCAGCTTGGGCTTGTTCGTAGATCCTCTAATCTCCATTACGAAAAATGATCCGAGTCTCCCGCTGGGTACTACTCCCTCAGCGCGGGCGGGAACCAGAGTTACATTTTCCTGTTAGCGTTTTGTTCCGAGTAGAACTTGAATTAGGCGGGGGAGAGGGCACGTTTCGGCGTTTCCACCCCCAAATCCCCGAGATCCCGTTGGTCAAAAAATAATATACAGTAATGCGTTGGAGTATGAAAGCACATCCGCAATGCCCACGTTTAGAGGTATGAGATTGACGCTATCTGTTTGCAGAATCAATGTCTTTGCAGAGGGCACCTGGGAGTGACACGGTGACGTCGCCGCTTCAATTACTCGAACTCACAAAGTTGCACCCCGGTGCTTTGCTCCAGAGAAGTGTGATACTGCGTGACAACAGAAACTTGCATAGATTGCGACTGCACTTGTATCGGCTCAACTTAGATAATTAAGATTTCATCTAACCTTGGTGAATTCGATATGATTTCGATTCTCAGAGCTCACAAATGGTAATAATGGTATAATTTAATCAGACGGCTAATGTCGCCTCCGAAATTTGCGACTCCAAACCCCGCTTCACTTGAAGCCCCGAGTTCCCGATATATTGCTCCTCTTTTTTGTGTTCCGGCGTATCAGACCCACTCTCTTTGTCTCCCATTCTCGAGGGTGTTGCAGGGGCCCCTTTACCGAGACGAAGCTCTACGTCAAACGCGACCGTCTTGTTTACTGTGATCTCGACGTCTCGTTCATTCCGCGATGCTGAACGCATCCACGTGACCTCCCTCCTACGACGTGAGGGATTTGAATCTTGATCATTCCTAGTATTGCCGAGATTAATGACAGCTGTGGTTGCGAAAAGCGGCAAGTTGGCGTCTTACGTATGGACACATTGGACGAGATCTCGATAGGCCCGGGTAGATGCGATAACCCTGTATCCCATATGCATGAGGCTATCCGAGAGAAAGGTGAAATAGGATGAGCGTACATGAGGGTGACTATAAACAAGCGGGCAGAACGTAAAGTTAGTCAAGCCAATGGAAGAGCGACCTGAACATACGATGAGGGAATTGGAACATCTGCATCGGGAGCATTCTCATCAAGTATTAGACAAAAGCTAGATATCTAGTGTCACTAACCAAATTCCAAGGATCTATTGACGCCATTCGACGTATAAGTACTAGTAGCGGTACTCCAAGCATGTCAGAATTTACTCACCGTTGATGTTCTTGAAACACATTGCCTGGGAAATGAAACAGAATGAGTCGACCCAGTGAACTAGACAGCGTTGAGAACAATAATAACATACGATAGTCGGCAACTTCGCCATGATAGCGATAAGAACCCAGAACACGCCTTGGAAATACAGCACGTTCCATAGTTGCGTCGCACTCCGCTTTTGAAGCACGCCCCAAACCATAATTCCCAACAAAGCAACACCCTCAATGAAGTTGATCGTCAGACTCCACCTGAACTCGACCGTGTCGGTGATGGCACAAGTCTTTAGAATCGGGGTCCATTGAGTGTGAGCCTGAGCAACTTGTAGCGTTAATGCTACGGGCATATAATGAAGCCTGGAGAAAGACAACCCTTGTGATGGCTGGAAATCAAGGGATCAGAGACTCGCTACGAAAACGGGGCACTAGGAAGCGCCTACCGTAAAACGACCCAGCCAAATTGGCTAGCCAGAATGTCCCAGTAATTACCACGATCCTAGGGTCCCGCCCCCATATTGCAACTCTGGTCAATGATGAGGACATTATCACATGGAAAAGAGATGGCAAACTCCTTACCCTCGGAGGACAAGAAGAAACGAGGAAGTAGCTGCTGCAAGCCACCCCATGGCCTGGAAGGGGTATCAATCAGCCTCAGTGTAGAGGGAAGGTAAGGTAAACAAGTCGCACTAGGCAAGAACGAAACCAAACCTGCTCAGCGTGAGATTGAGTATGCACATGATGTTAACAGCACACGACCAGCAGATGTACATTACAATGAAATTCCGTTGTAAGGTTGAATCCCACAAGGGCGCCGATGAAGGCACCAAGGGTCAATACCCTTGCGGCGATGTACCAGATGAACGACCATCGCCATGGCCGCTTTCCTGTGTACACTTCCCACTCAAAGTGAAGAGAAGTAATGTATTCCCATCTATCCAGATGTGAGCCTAAGGTGACCCTCTTGACGTTCAGGAACACTCACATGTACAACCCCGCAAATGCGTGGAACGCCTTCAAGAAGAAGCCTTGCCAGGGATATTCAGTTTCAACCCATGCTGATACGGTAGCCATGGTACGAACCATAAGACTCCAATACGTACTCCGGGGAAGACACCATTATCTACAATGAGAGGCGGCGGCAATAGTAAGAGGAATGAAGGAGTGACTAGTTGGGAAAAGGGGAGTGAGTAGGTTTATGAATGAAACCGAACCCACCTTTGGGGCCATGAAGCTTCGGGGGACGGATCACGATGCGCCACGATCCCTGGGCTTGGCGTCCAGGTACCCACACTTGCGGTTAGGTCCCAATAACATATGGAACAAAGCCTGCTGTGGAACTTTTCAAAGGTCATCTGCCACATATTGATATGCACAATAGAAGGTGTTTGGACCTACATAGTCAGATCTAATCAGACTTCATAAGTCCCTCGCATAAAAATAACAACTTGAAACAAACGGACAAACAGTCTAATGGAAACTTGCTGGCCATGCGCACGCACTGGGCCAGTGGAGTTGCAAGGTACCTTCTTGGGATTGGTCCCATTCCCCCTCCCCGCCTCCAAGATATTGTTCTAGCCCAGATCCAAGGAGCACTGGCACTCGATGGAGGTGCCTTTGAGGAGCCATGGAACGTGTCGCGGCATCCACCTTTCCAGGCCGCAGGCACCACAGCAGACTCTGCGACGGGTCACGGTTGTGCCAGTAGTCGGCTCTTACCCATATTGGCTTTGTTTGGCTCGGCATTGCTGGCACTTCTGTGATTTGTGATTTTCTCAGGAGACGTCTACAATTTTCGAAACAGCTTTCAGGGCAAAATTCGAAAAATTCCGCCTCCGGCAGAGGCGCCAACTTTAAGTAAGTGTGTAACTTAGCTCTGGATATCATGATGCATCTCGGCCGAGGGTGGCCCGGAGGTCCAGATATATTATGTATTTTCATCCTGAGCGGGTTACTGCCGCTCCCCTGACGGGCACTAGGGTTCGCAATGATGCTGTACTGTACTGTACAGTACTGTATACCACTCACCGTGACTTGGATTTGACGCGCGCTTCTCAGGAGACGAGGGGTTAGGGTGGACTGCCCGGCGCCCACCGCCCTGCCATGACGACGCTGTCTTCAACGCCGTGACCCCACCCCAGCAACCGTGGCCCACCTGACGAGCGCCTGCTGTGCGATCTGATTTTGCGAAGAGGCGGCCTGCCGACCCCAGGATCGTCGTTCTAAAGAGCCCTTGCTCGGTGCTCGGTCACGGTGATCATCAGGAAAACCTCCTGCGCTGATCGAGCTGACTTATGGTTCGGATTATCTAAGATTGTTCCAGAAGTTTTTTTTCCCAAAGACGTTGGATGATCGCCGTTTCTAATGCCCAAAGTTCACAGTGATCGGCAAGATCAGACTCGGAGCACATCTCTGGGGAGTAGTCCAAGCCGGACTATCCTACCCTAAGGCCTTCTCCAACTCTCTTTCCATTGGACTCGATACCTCAGTTGCCGAATCGGCTAATCTCACCACTACCTTGTCTGATTCACGAACCTCTCACGAACCTTGACGTCCTGTCCTAGTATCACTAGCCGACCTCTGCTTCGCTCCACCCCGGCGGCTCGCAGTCACCAGCTTAGCATTGACGTTTCTGTCGCCCCCCGATACCCTTGCGACCGTTCTCAGGGATGTCCCCGCGTAGGATCTGCTACTCGCACTTTCTCTTCAGAGATTTATCCACCTGGCCCTTCCATCACTCCTTTGTTCTCCTTCCCGGGATTTATCAAAATCACCAGTTTTGCGTTCCGATTATGGTGCGCCTCGGAATAAAGGACTTCATTCAATACCGCCCTACTTGTCTATCTCTCCTAATTTCGCAAGACCCCTGCTCATTTAATTCTCTACTCCGATCCTCTCACATCTGCGTTTGTGGTTGTCGTTCGAGAGTTGGGTAACTGCATGTATGCGGGTGGCTGTACGGCGAAGTAGGCGGTACCGCTGTGCGTTGCGGTCGCACTGAAATTTGCAACTTGGATGAACCGGCCGATTGCACTGACAGCATAAGGCGGCTAAGACTTGTGTGATACTCTGTGCTGTGAGGAAAATTTGGCCAAGCCCGGGCATGTTTGACCGTGCCGTGATTACCCTGGTGTGCAACTTTATGTACTGCTGTCGGACGTTTACATGCAGAGCGGTCATTACCAAAAAGCCCTTGATGTTGCAGCGCGGCAGCCTGAGCGCGGCCGGGTGACTATTCATCTGTTCCGGCATGTGTGGGCTGTGTCAAGGTGTGGGTGCACAAGCGGACAATGCCGTCTGCCTGCTCCCGGGGCAAGCTGCCCACTGTACTCCACGCACCAGGAGTGCCCCTGACACACTGTACCGTCTACTGCTTGCTACGTGTGCGTTACTCTGGAACGCGCCCGCCCTCGTACAGACGCACCTGACGACTTCCTTTTCTGGCAACCACCACCACGACGCCTGTTCACACAGACGGAAGGGTAGTGGAAGCACGAAACTGTAGAAGTAATTACTCCTTATCACACCTACTATAACTCCATACTTTCCTAAACTCTCCAACCCAAAAATAACAAACTTCGGAAGGAACCAACGGATGCACAGAGCAGGCCAACACACGCCCCACACCAAAGGCCCGCCAGACACACCCGCATCCCACCAACTTCCCCCGCGCGAATTGCTCCGCACACGACTCCACCGAAGCCCTACGATACGCCACGATTGCCCCTATAAAGGCATGGGAGAAGGTTTTCAGGCAGCAGAAACCATTGTAATGGAGCAGTCTATATTAGATCCACGTAAATGTATAGTGCTACATAGGGTTCTGTACCCCAAGGCGCACACTAATGGATTCGAAAAAAAAAAAAAAAAAAAAAGATGCACCTGACTTCGGCCAGTACGACACTCAGGTGACGTGGGATGATTATCGTGGTCATCGAGATTAGACTCGAATTCCTTATGAACTACCTTGAGTGGCTTAATGCCGTACTAGCAAAT
The DNA here is from genome assembly GCA_022496195.1 of Lactifluus subvellereus. Taxonomy (NCBI): domain Eukaryota; kingdom Fungi; phylum Basidiomycota; class Agaricomycetes; order Russulales; family Russulaceae; genus Lactifluus; species Lactifluus subvellereus. The sequence goes on along the minus strand of WTXC01000061.1, from coordinate 18,491 downwards.
GCAGAGGGTGAGAATGGGAGGGGTGGAGTGCCAGATGAGGGGCCACTGTATACGAGGAAATACAATGATCTACCCTACGAAGACATGTACGTGAGAGAACGCACGACTTCATCAAATCAGTTTTCATATTCGGATGGTCTGCAGGCCATCATTACCCGTGGATCCGAATAAACGGATTCGTGAACGAGCCAGGACACAGGGCACGCATCCTGGAGGGATTTCATAGTCAGATTGCCACTGACGGCCGCCTTCACGGAGGAGACAACGCGAGTATAGGGAATGTTCGTGGACAAGGTGACCGCTGGTCTTACTAGTAGGCAGGTGAAAAGAAGTCCCGGTTTGTAGGGCGGAGGGAAAATTGGGAAATGTTGACGAACGTGATAGCAACCCGATAAAGGGTGGGCGCACTGGGGTGTACCCTTCTTGCCTTTGGTGAGTATTTGATGCGCGTTAGTTTCTATCCTTCAAAAGACATGTGCAGTATAGTGCAGTATAGTACTGTATGCGGTGTAAGCGACGGCGTCAGGAAGCACCCGTGTGACGCCTGGTCACGCCCACTTGCACTTGACGACCGGGCCGGACTTAGTCGACGACACTGAAGCAGATCGTAAAAGCCCTCGGGCGGGTATTTTCTCCCCAACCAGATAGAGAGCCAGTCTTAGACTCAGGCCCTGCGGCCCTGTCTGCATGGTTACATACCCCTTTTGAGTCTTGGGGGATTGCGCCAAACTGTACTGATTGTTCTCTGCCCAAGGATTACCGCATCGTTGCGTGGCTTGAACCCATCGAGACGCTCAGAAAACACCCGGCACATTTTGCACGATTCGGAATTATGCACTCATCCCTCTACAGGAGGAAAGATTACGTGAGACTTCGAAGAACAGGAGACGCCGCACGTGATCCCGACGCCTAAAGGCGTAACCACCACCATAGCATAGAAACAGACCAGAGACAGAGGAAACTATGTAAGTAGGTGCTCCACGGTTTGCATTACTGTATCGTAGAAGAAGGTTCTCGCAACATCATATATACCATAGGAAAGCCGGGACCCAAGAACGTGAGATAGTTGTGCATCCTTCGCCCGGAAGGAAATAAGTAAGTTATTCTCAGACTTTCTGAACGCCGTGGTTCCCTCCAATTTCTAGGGTGGAACCCGGAGGGGTCTCGGAATCCTTAGCTCTCCCAGCCTCACGACGGGCGGGTTCGTTCCTGGATGAACCGCGTTAAAACCCAGGAGATACATTGTGAAAATGTAGTCGCTCACGGGGCATGGTAGATGAGGAAGTCATAGAGAAAACTGGCAACCAGTCCGCCGCAGACGGAGCCCAGAAGAGGGGACCAGATCCAATACTGACTGCGGTAATTGAACACTGCGGTGAAGAAAACGGATTAAAGACGACGGCTAGATGACTTAGAATAGCGGTACCTTGCCGCCCGTAGCCAACCATTGCAGTCATAACGCGGGGTCCCAAATCACGCGCAGGATTAACAGCAAATCCTACACAGATTTGCTGAAGAGTTATGGGTGAAATGTAAGATAAATAAACAACATGCCTGTCTGCATCCCGAAAGCCACGGCGATGCCAAGGAAGGTGATAAATAGGACCAGTGGAACGAGGCCGGGCGGCGGGGGACCATTTCTTTTATTGGGGATTGCGAACACCACCAACAAGAGGATGAATGTGCCGAGGAACTGGTCAAATAAGTGAGGCCAACCTGTCGCACCCTAACTGGACACTCACCTCATCGAAGAAGCAGTTTGCCGCAGGCATGTAATCAAGCTACTGAATGGTTGAGATCAGTTACGCGGCGACTACGCGAGACGAACCGCATAAGTTCCAAAGAGTGAGCCGGTCTTGAGAGTACGTCCACCTTTCTTGCCTTCGAAGATATCTATCGCGTGGAAGTAGTTCGCGAAGACAAGGAGCGCCCCTGCCCAAGCGCCAATGAGTTGTCCAAGCACATATCCAGGAACCTTGCGCCATGGGAAGCTCCTAAAGACGGCCATGCATAAAGTCACCTGTGAGATTGCGCTTTGAGTTGGAGGAGAGGAAATGCAGAGGAAATGCCATACTACGGGATTGACGTGACCTTCAGAGCCACCCCCAGCGACCCATGCACCCAGGGAAACGCCTAGATGATTGACGTTACTGAACAGAGATTCGATGGGCCATAAGATATCCACGAACTGCAAGCCCATCCAAAGCTCAAGGAAAGATAATCTCCCCTCTGCGATGAAGCAACACCACTGTTCGAACTGAGGACGACCTGGCAATTGCCAGCAGTACCGATGAGAGTCAGAATCATGGTTCCAAGCATCTCAGCGGCTGGCTCGCGTATCATATCGCTGTAAGGTGCATCAGCGTCGGGAACTCTAGCAAGTGACTCCTAGTGGCGAACCGAATCCTTGCCCAGTTGTTCGGGAAGTAGTAATTATTTGCGTTGACAGTCGTATCAAAGCTTGAACTATGGCCTCTGACTTGTTTGGAAGTCGAAGACATGCTGCCTTGAGAGACGGTATGAGTGAAAAGAAAGAGAGGTGTGTAAGGAGGTGGCAGGCCAGGAGGGCGGGTAATGACATGGAATAGCCCACGGCCGACAGCGGCGACGCACTATGTATCAGCTGCTTGCCTCGCTCTGAATTGCTTGAAGGACAGATGATCGAAGACACAGTGAATTTCACCTTCCAAGAATTCCGATTCGTCCATCAAGAAAATGAATCAGGACAGGCTCTGAATAGAGGGAACCCCTCGTTTGCAACCCAATTCATACAACTCAAATGCTGCATTTAATGAGGCGTCAATGCACGAAGCCGTTCAGGAACCGTGAAATTAAATGCCACGAGGGGTGAGTAGTAGGAGATAACGTCTCAACAACGCAAAGCTCACGAGGACACGGTAGTTAACATCTGAGCCACTGCCAGTGGCATTACCGTGACTACCGCCCGCCACCGCCAACAATTTTCGCCTCACCCGTAGAGCAGAACCAAAGCGTGCGCAATTCATACGACTTGAAGGTGACTATTGCTTCAGTTCCGGTGACGCAAGAAATTACCTTAGAACACGTGCGGTTTAGGGGAAGGAAGGCCTGGGCCATGCACGGTCTGTGCATCTCTCCTCCTTGACATGATGACATCATAGAATCAGCCACAACCATCGAATCTGAGTGCTGTAGACCTCTGGTCACCTTAGAACACCTGCTAGTGAGTAGTACTAGTGGGTGGCCTCAGGCTCTTCGCAAGAGGGACTCGGATGGAACGTCTACCTATCATATTTCAATGGCTTCCCAGGTCATCGAGACTTGGAGATTGGTATTTGGTAGCTCACCGATCTTCTCTATCTACACATCACTACTAGTCTACCACTATACAAGCCCAGGCCCCAGTCGGCCCCGGACGGCACCTAAGGTGAACACCAGAATCTGTAACGATCAGTTGTTATCGATGATCGATGCAACCATCTATGTATTACTGCTGCTCTTAACAGCCAACGCGGAAGTGGTCCCTTCAGTTGCTGTATACAGCCCTCATATCCCACTGTCCTCGCGGTGTCTTGTTGGGCCGGCGACCTTGTAAAAGGGACCTATGCCCTCGAATTCGAAGATGTAGGACGAGGGCACGGAATACCCTCGCCGCCGTACCTGGAGTTGTTGTGAAATCCATGCGTTACCGTAACGGTCCGGAGTCGTTCGAGTCCGTGCGTGTGATCCGAGTCGACCTACTAGTGCATTTCAGCACTTTGGTTCTACTGGGCTCAAATTCATTTCTACAACATCGTCCACTGTATAGGACTTATTTTTTATACCATGTTCACATGACTGAACTTGAATGAACAAAATCGATAGGGAAAATGTGGAGATCCTATTTTTTTGGTAGTTGGGGGGGTTTGTCTTCAAGGTCACGCTGGTTGTCACGTGCCGAAGCGGAGTTTTGACTTCCTCAGTGATGAATGGTGCGCGTTGTCGGGGCCGGGAAGCTGGCTTCCACCACTGACCCCGAGTATGAGAGCCGCCTACAGCTAACTATATCTGATCTTGCCAATGGGACCCACAAGACCGTATCTGCAGCTGAAGGCTCACAATGTCAGTAGATCTCAGACACATTGAAACCCTCTAACCAAAGTTACTTCAAAACAGGTTTCTCGTCAGACTCTCAGCGACCGTGTAAACAGTACGCATCAATCCCGTCATATTGCAGCAAATTCCCAGCAATGCTCAAGAGAACACACCCAACGAATGGCTTGTCTGTCTTGAACTCTGCAATGGCAGCTCTTCTGTACCCCCGCGATCTTCGTGCACGTGCCTATGAGATATCTGGCAAGTATCCTGGACTACATTGGCACCGTCGTTACCTTAAACGACACAAGATGATCAAGGTCGCAAAACCACGCTCCCTCGATGCACTATACATACGAGCGTCAAGCATTGTGACTGGCATGATACTGATACATGGCACCATACTACTACGAATTACTTCACTTAAGTAGATATTGCTCACTGGCATTCTAATTAGGATTACTCGCATCGGTATAGTACATAGGACTATACTTATCATCCTAATACAACTCTTAATGCCCTGTACACTTGACTTTGAGGGAGTATCTCGGCACCCATTTCTATGAGCGGAGAGAGAACTTGGCAAACGTGATTTTCGTGACTGCCGAATTGCAGGTCGATCACGGAACGACCGTAATGCATGTTCCTTCTATGAGAGGAGTGCATTGGCTGTGTTGTCATCCGATTCGATTCGAATCGCGAAAACAACGGGCTTCATATTATCGTCGCCACTCTTCAACTTGGAACATGGACCTAGAGGGGTCTGGAGACGATGCAACTTCCTTCCCCTAAGGGCCCTAACCCACCCCTCCACCTTTCCATCATCTCCTTTGACTCCTCGCCGGCAAGACGTCCCCAAGGCCATAATACGCGCACCCAATTAATCCCTCCTTTACAAATGGCATTGAGTTACGTGAACCTCCTGAGGAGCTTCGACTTATGTACGGCAAATGCAGAATTGAGTGCATGACCAAGATCGTACGGCAGAGTTATTAGCACCGGCAGCTGCAGCATGATTAGCGCGGCGAGCAGGGCATTGGCAAGCACCTCGGCCGGCAGATATGCAACTAGGGCTTCCCAGGCTATGCGCAGCATACCTGCTGTCGTCCCAGAGACCGTGCGCGAATCCCTTCGCTGTGCCCCAACCGCGACTCAGCCCGTCCCCGGTGTAGGCGCGAACTCCACCGCTCTGAACTATTCGCTAAATAAACGTGACTCCCACCGGGACTTCGAACAAAGGGGGAACGACGAAGGGTACGAAAGTCAAACCTGAGCCGGGTGAAGGATGTTGTGCAGCACGTGGGCTGTGTGAGTAATACCGTGAGCTGTGAGTGCAGGTCGAGCAGGTGCGAGGATAACTGGGTCGTGTATGCGGGAAGGAGTCAGCATAGCGTATGCAGGTCTTGATATCCGTGAGTGGCAGATCGAGCAGGATGGCAACACCGTGCGCCTAAGTCGTGCACGCCCTCGTGCCGTGTGGCGATGTATTTCACACGCACGCATCCGGAGCGTCCTGCCCGTGTTTGTTAGCATGGCGTTAGGCGCCTCAGGGTAGCCCGGAAGAAATACGGACCTCGCGCACCGGAAGCACGGGCATATGCCTGATTCTTGTTAAGATGCACTTGGCAGTTGGATCCTTCAAGTTGGCCAAGTGTATACCATGGAAGACCTTCTAAGACCTTTTCTATAGTGGTGTCACTGCGATCATCGTTCGTAAAGAGCCATTACGGGTTTCAGCACCATTTTATCCGTCTTGGTCATGGAAAACGTGTCCTATCAAGCAAATGCCCTTGTCCTTGTCTAAACTGATGGCCTTGAAGGAGTGACGCCGGGATGTTTGGGAGCATTCCACAGACGACAAGACCGTATGATACGAAAAAAGAGGAACAGTCATCAAAAAATCCTTTACCCTTTTGGACGCTTTTTAATACCTTTCATTGCTTTTTGGCTGGCACTCCGCCACGCAAGTTTGTACAAGCTATAAAGTACTTCAAAGTAAAAAAAAAAAAAAAAGGGTCCAAGTCATAGCCTCACCTCTTTCTTGCCTCGCGCCGCTGCACCACCGCTACGCGCCCTCGTGACCTCAGCGCATCGTCACTAATAACTTACAGGTATAACGTCGCCTCCTAAGTTTGGAACACGCAGGTCTCCAAACCCCGCTTCACTTGAAGCTCCGAGTTCCCGATATATTGTTCCTCTTTTTTAGGTTCCGGCGTATCAGACCCACTCTCTTCGTCTCCCATTCTCGAGGGGACCCCTTGACCGAGACGAAGCTCTACGTCATACGCGACCTTCTTGCTTACTGTGACCTCGATGTCTACATTCCGCGCTGCAGAGTGCATCCGCAGGGCCTCGCCCCTACGACGTGAGGGATTTGAACCTTGATCATTCCTAGTATTCCCGAGATTAATGACATTGCTTTGGTTGCGAAAAGCGGCAAGTTGGCGTCTTACCTATGGATATATTGGAAGAGATCCCGATAGGCCCGAGTAGATGCGATAACCCTGTATCCCTATGCATGAGGCTATCCGAGAGAAAGGTGAAATATGAGCGTACATGAGGGTGGCTATAAACGAACGGGCAGAATGTAAAGTTAGTCAAGCCAATGGGAGAGCGACCTGAACATACCATGAGGAAAGTGGAACATCTACATCGGGAACGCTCTCAGCAAGCATTAGACGAAAGCATCTAGTATCACTAACCAAATTCCAAGGATCTATTGACGCAATTCGACATATAAATAACAACATTCAAAACATATCAGAATTTACTCACCGTTGATGTTCTTGAAACACATTGCCTGGGAAATGAAACAGAATGAGTCGACCCAGTGAACTAGACGGCGTTTAGGACAAGAACGACATACGATAGCCGGCAACTTCGCCATGATAGCGATAAGAACCCAGAACACGCCTTGGAAATACAGCACGTTCCATAGTTGCGTCGCACTCCGCTTTTGAAGCACGCCCCAAACCATAATTCCCAACAAAGCAACATCCGCAATGAAGTTGATCGTCAAACTCCACCTGAACTCGACCGTGTCGGTGATGGCACAAGTCTTTAGAATCGGGGTCCATTGAGTGTGAGCCTGAGCAACTTGTAGCGTTAATGCTACGGGCATATGATGAAGCCTGGAGAAAGACAACCCTTGTGATGGCTGGAAATCAGGGGATCAGAGACCCGCTATGAAAACGGGGCACTAGGAAGCGCCTACCGTAAAACGACCCAGCCAAATTGGCTAGCCAGAAGGTCCCAGTAAATACCATGGCCTTAGGGTCCCGCCCCCATATTGCAACTCTGGTCGACAATGATTATCGCATGGAAAAGAGATGGAAAACTCCTTACCCTCGGAGGACAAGAAGAAACGAGGAAGCAGCTGTCGCAAGCCACCCCATGACCTGGGAAGGGTATTGATCAGCCTTAATACAGAAAGAAAGTAAGGAAAATAAGTCGCACTAGGCAAGAACGAAGCCAAACCTGCTCAGCGTGAGGTTGAGTATGCACATGATGTTAACAGCACACGGCCAGTAGATGTACATTACAATGAAATTCCGTTGTAAGGTTGAATCCCACAAGGGCGCCGATGTAGGAACCAAGGGCCAATACCCTCGAGGCGATGTACCAGATGAACGACCATCGCCATGGCCGCTTTCCTGTGTACACTTCCCACTCAAAGCGAAGAGAAGTAATGTATTCCCATCTATCCCAGATGTGGGCCTAAGGTGATCCCCTCGACGTTCAAGGACACTCACATGTATAGCCCCGCAAAAGCGTGGAACACCTTCAAGAAGAAGCCTTGCCAGAGATATTTCAACCCATGCTGGTACAGGTAGACATGGTACGAACCATAAGACTCCAATGCGTACTCCGAGGAAGACACCATTGTCTACGATGAGAGGCCGCAGCAATGAGAGGAATGAAGGATCGACTTGCTGGGAAAAGAAGGGGAGTGAGTGGGTTTATGAATGAAACCGAACCCACCTTTGAAGCCATGAAGCCTCGGGGGATGGACCATGATACTCCACGGTCCCCGGGCTGGGCGTCTGGGTACCTGCGCTTGTAGTTACTGTAGGTCTCGTAACGTATGGTCCGGTATGGAACAAAGCCTGCCGTGGAACTTTCCGAGGGTCATCTGTCAGATATTCATCTTTTGCGCCTACATAGACTGATCTAATCAGACTTCATAGACCCCTCGCATCATGATGTGAAACAAACAAAAGGACGGACGGACAAACGGACAATCAGGTTCAGTTAATGGAAACTCGGTGGCCATGCGCATGCACTGGCAGCCTGCAACTGGGGCCGGCATTCCTGTCACGATAAAATATTATGCGTACCTACGGCTCCTTTTGGGTCGTGGGCCACCCCTGCTTACTGTATGGCTATGCTCAGGTATGGGGGGGCGGCGGCAATTTCCGCATTTACCGATGGAAAGATCGAGATGAACCAATCACAGCGGGAATCATCGTCTGGTCAGTAAATCACGTAATTAGATCAAATGTCGATCAGATCAGGACTACATCAGCGGAAAATCATGAAACTTGAAGTGTTATGAAGTCCCAAAAAAACAGAATGCCCCGGAATCCCAGCCTTCATAACAAAAATACTTTTGTGACAATTGCCGAAATAGTTTATGGACCTTATGATGAATTTCTGAGTCTATAATGGTTTTTGGCTGTCATAAGGGATTATAGATGTTCATTATGAGACATTTCGAGTACAGGATGAAGATGAAGTATCATGATTATCATCCAATCACAGCGCGGGGGATCCGGTGTATCTACTTCTTGTGGCTGGCGAGCACGCGAGCGGGAGCTTTGCGATATGTGAAGTGCGCGTGTCTGTACTGGCATGGAGACAGATGCCGCACAGCACCGATGCTGGCGCAGGCGCAGGCGATGGCAGTGGCACAAGTACAGAGGCAACGGGAGGAGCAAGCGCGTGCCCGTGACCGGGTTGCACTGCATACTGTGACTGGTACTCGGAAGCTGTATAAGACGCTGCTGGCATCATCACGTAAGGTGCGATGGGCTCTGAGCTCTCTGTATTTGCGTCAGGCTCTGGCCCGTATGAAACCCCTAAATGGTACCCACGCGAGACGAGCAACGGAGGGGCCGGCGTAACACTGGGAATCCCGGGCCCATGTCCGCTGTGAGAACACCCGTGAGAATGGGAGCGCGAATGTCCGTGCGACGGCCGGGAACGGTGATGGTGATGATGATGGTAGAGATGGTCGCTGGAGTGAGAATGTGCACATGGGCGAGAATGATGGCCTTGTGACCTGGCGATGAGAATGCTCAGCTTGTTGGGAATAATTATTGTGCATGTCTTATCTCAACGTACATTGGTGCAGGACTAGAGGACGATAGGTGAGCCGGGGATTTGTTTATTGCGACAAATTTGACCAGAAAAATGGCGTCGAAAGAGGGGAACCTATGGAGCAGGACTAGGTGCCAACAAGCTGGAACGAGGATGACCGTGGTGGTGGGGGTTCCTGTGATAGCTGCTAGAGTGCAAATGCAAGCAAGAGCGATGTCCGTGCGCGCAAGACATGAGGGACACGTTTGGATGTCTGTCCCCTCACATTGATAGCAGTCCAACGCACTCGGGGTTGGGGCTCGGAGGAAGAAGATGACCCGTCGTCCTCAGGCTGTGACTCACATGCGCTTAAGTGCGAACAAAGCACAAGCTGGAACGTACGAAGTCGGAAACTGAATCAAACTCGGTGCATTCGACGGGACCGGCTGCGCGAGTTGAGGTTGTCTGTGGGAGCCCGAGGATAGCAAAGCCATCACATTGTAAAAAAGTGACCGTGCGGTCCACGCCCGGTCGTCTTGGCGCTCCTGTTCGTCGTGCTGTATTATGTGTGAACTTACACAGAGGACTTGCGCGCAAATTGAGCCACCTCCGGCGTTGCGAGAGTCAGCAGCGGGACAAGCTTGGTGAAGGTGGGAACTTGGTTACTTGAACGCCCGTTGCGGCCGCGCTCGGAATGCGCACTTCGGAGCGCCCGTGACCAATCCGAGCCATGTAACACTTACGTAGCAACGATCGCCCTCCTCTCCGGGTCCAAGTCGTCCACGCATCCCCTTCCCCTCTGGAACCTGCTCAGCTCAGTCGACGTCGAGCTCTCTCGCCTGGCGATCCTTTATATTTTCAATCTTATGGCCTCAACCCACTTCACCCCCACCACGATCGGAGTCCCCTCCGAGTCCTCGCCGTGTCATCGGTACAAATTATACCCCCTCCTCGCCATGCGGTCACATAACAACCTACAAAATTTACTTTACTTATTCTGGCTCGTGTCAGGACATCCGTAGCGCTCACCTTTTGTCTCGTTCTGAACCTGCTTACTACCTGCTATTGACAGATAGACTACTTGCTTCTGTAACTGGACATACATGTGCAGTTATATAAACCCCAGAGAAGCCTCCTCGGAGGCAAACACCCTTCGCTTTGGGCAATTCTCTCTTCTGTTCGTTTGTGTGAGTTTCTCAGAACCCTTCTCCTTGCTGTATTCCTCGACGACTCGCCTCTCGACGCCCAACCGAAGCCACCGAGCTGTCAGGCGTCTTGATACAGTACCGTAGAGTCCCATAAGTGTGTTGCAACGATGAAGTAAGCACAATAAAATCGGGTAAGTCACCAGGAACGACGATGTAGGCTTCGATGTGACAAAGTTTTCGATGAGGACACGGAGGAGAAAAAACGATCGAAGAGGGATTAGACATATGCACAAAGGAGGACGAGCGACGACATGGAGCTGCGATGTGTCGGAGGGTGATTAGATAGGTGGTAGCGGCGGAGGCTGTCTCCTAGTCCAGACCAGGGTTGTAGGGGGGGGATATGGACGTCGTCGCATTGTGTTGAAAAGGGTGCCGTTGTGGAGTAAGGGTGAATGATATGACGTCGTATTTAAACTGCCCAGAGCTCTCCGAGGGATCGAGTCCTATGACTCGGAGGTTGCGATAACATTGAGGAATGCCCAGCATCGTAGTCTCATAGTCATAACTTGGGCCATGACGGGTATACAGAAATATTATGTGGCAGGTTTCCTATAGTCAAGACTGTCGAGATAGCAATACGGTAAGTTATATTGGAGGTCGAAAAGGACTGCGAGTGCGTTTTGAAGCGCATATACAGTACATCTGCGGTGGAATAGGCGGTGGAACAGGCGGCCTTCAAATTTGCCGAAACCATGTTTGTGTCAAGCAGATTGTCACGTGGTGTTGCTGGCCCTCATTCGGAGCCCTACGGTACAGCACAGCGGTTGGTTATCCATGGATGCGGCAACAATGTGGTGCAATTCGGCATAGCACCTCTCCCGATGAGGAGGTATGCCACTTTTTCCATCAGCCATGCCATGACGCCGAGTCAACTCAATCTGCTTTCCCGGCTGATAGCACGAAACTTTACCGAGGAATGACCAGTCCCCGCCAGAGCTTACACGCCTGCGCAAGACTTCGGACTAGACAGAGCAGCAACAGCTAGAGTTGCAGCAGCAGTCACAACAGCCACCGCAACAGCCTCAGCAGCAACCACAACAGCCTCAGGTGGTCCCTATTGTCTCGCTCCTACCTGGTTCCCAACCCGTTGGCGGTGCTGGGTCTGTGCGTGGGCTCATTCCCATAGGTAGCGGGCAGGCGCCTCTCAACAGGTTTGGTGGTCCACAGATGCACCGAATGGGTATGAGACCCATGACACCAATACATGCGACTGGTTCCAGTATGATGCACGGACCCCCGCCTGGTGTCTTGTTGAACCAACACATAGCTCAGTCCAAGGTGCTTCAGTCTTCTATAGTTCTTATCTCATATGTCTCTAACAAAGTTTCTTGCAAAACCGAAAGTAGCTATATGCGCAAAACCAATACTGGCAGGCGATGGCGAACATGCACAGAAACATCCCCAATTTGCTGGTGCCCCCTGTCGGACCCGGGGATCCCCAATCACAGGCCCGCATGCGTGGCGCTGGGTCTAATTGTCTACCCAGGTAGCTCAGTCGCCCAAGACGATGATGGGTGGTTCCATGCCACCTTCAGGCCAACCAAGTATGGACAGACCGCTGGATCCTGCCCCCTCTGCTCCGATGCCTGCGTCGCTTCCCACTGGGGCACCACCTAGTGTCCACCGACAGCATCTGCTCCCGTACCAAAACTCTCGCCTCCACGTCAGGCACCATCACTGGGGCTAATGGCAGACTTACATTCCGACATGGCCGACATGTTTCATGATGTTTGGCATCAGTGGCGAGGACTTTGGCTTTGATACCGATTTACTAAATGATAGGGAGCTGGACTTCGACACGACATTTGTGCATGAAGGGTTTCCTATTCATCCCCTGTGCCCATCGACAGCATCTGCTGCCGTACCGACACCCTCACCTCCACCACAGGCACCAGCATCGGGGCCAATGGCAGACCTACATTTCGACATGGCGGACATGTTTAGCATCGGCGGCGGGGACTTTGACTTTATTTCTAGGCCCCTAAGTGATATGGAGCTGCCCAGTACTTCGACTCGTGATGGGTCCTCTCTCGATATAATGGAGGTCACTTAACCATTCCTCCCCCGTGGGCGGCAGATAGCCAAATGCTGGGGATGGATTCATTTGTTCAATTTACTCCACCTTCTACGTATTCTCTTTTGGTCTTGGCTTGGATTGCTTTTTTCTCTCCCTCCTGGGGTGCTATGTCCCCTGTCACCGTGGTTTCCAGTCCCCCGCCCCACGTTGTGCCTTAGCCTTTATTATTCTCCACTACCCCATCGTGTTTCCCAATCTCAACTGGCTTCTTCCGCTGGTGTGTTGGAAAACACGCCTCTGGACGTGTATTCTCCCGACTCCAACATTTCCTTTGATATGTGTATTTATCGCTGTCCTGCGCATACCTTGACGCACACAAGCAGCCCATTTCCCCCTTCCTTCTGCCTCTCTTTTTTTCATTGGTACTACCAATGCCGTAGCCTTTGTGTTGTTCGTTGTGCAATACTCTTGGCACTGTTTGATTTGCCTCAATAGCCCTACTTTGTCTCTGTTTCTTAAGTTGTACAACTGTATCATGCGATGGTATATCAGCTAATCGGAGTCGCCTGTTGCTAATGTAGTTAGTGCAATGGACAAGGAATTAACTTGATGGATGAGAAAGTCTGGGTAATTCGAAGGGGATAGAAGATCTCGACTATGGTGAGTCAGGACTAGGGTAGATGTGTCCATTTTTCGACACTGGCCTGTAAAGGCTATAGTGTGTGGTGTGCGGCGGCCGGGCGGTGGTCCCAAGGTTGTTTTTTGTTTTCTTGTTTTTTTATTTTATTTTTTGAATCCAGGTTGTTGATATCTCTCATAGCCTCTGGGGCTGTTCCCCTATGCATGAGGTGGAATCCTGTGCAGCTGCACCTCAGCTCTGTTGTTCTCTGGGGGGACTGCTCCCCGTATTAATACTGTAATATGTGGTATCCCTTTGTTCTGGGCCCCTTCTCTGCTGTATCCTCATACCACAACCACGATGTCCTATTATCCTCCTACCAGAACCACCACTGTGTTCTGGACTCCCCCTGATACGCCTGTCCCATCCTCGCCCTTTGAGCACACTTTCAATGCTGCTCCATCAGGGGAACTCAAATTTCCTTAATGGGTCTTAATGTTCTTAAACCTCAATTAAGCTCAATTAAGACAACTAAGACAACATCACATCTTATTTTGCACTTAGAGATTTCATGGTTAAGAGGAGTTTAGAAACTAAGATTATTCTAAGGAACTAAGCAAGTTAAGAACTGTATTTCTATTAAGTACAGTGAGAGTATTAAGCAGCCCATAGATTTTATAGTGTATGTTCTAATAGAAAAACATACCCATGCCACTGCTGTTGTTGCTGCTGTTGCCACTGCCGCCATTGCAATTGCCATCACCACAGCGGCCACGGTGATGGTGCGGGCACGGTGGTGGCGCCAGCGTGGCAGCAGCTGTGTCACGCCCAGACTCTGGGCGTACCTCCACTGGTGTTGGAGGCGGCGGTGGCGACGACGGCGGGGGAGTAGGGGATCTCGGACGTGAGGGTCCTAAGTCCTGATAACGAGCTCTCGCTGGGGAGCTAAGATGGCGTTTGATCTTAAGTCCTTTGACCATACGCTAGTGACACTTGTGCAAGCGGCGCGAAGTCTGGCAATAAGCCAGAGGAGCGGTGGTTCACAAGTAAAGGCCTGAAGATGGTTGACTTGTCTGAGATTACAAGAGAACAGACTTAGGGCATCAGCAAAGTCCAACAAGTACTTACACAACTTATGTGACTTAATTCAATGCGAAGTATACCAAGTCCTCAAAGGAAGGTCAAATTTCCTTAATTTTTACTTGGTGAATTGTCTGTTAAGGAATGACATTAGAGTAAGTGATCCAAGTCTGTGATCTAATTAATTTAAGGACACCAAGTACACAGTAGTATATGTAATTGCTAAGACAATAGATTATCCCACTAAGTAGCTAAATATTCAGTAAGTCCACTTAAGTGCAGCACTGACTTCGAGTTTTTTTTTTTTTTTTTTCTAAGTTAGATTTTCAGAAATAACTGGAGACCGGACCGATGTAGCCGGTGGGAACCAGACTGTCAGGAGTGTGCCTGCTCGAGCTCAGCAACGTGCCTGTTGTTTGTCTGTGTTTGTACTTGTTGGTAACCCTCCCTCGCCAACTTCAACTTTCCAAGTTACTCAATTCAACTCAGCCCACTTGCGGCACGCTCAATCGCGTGCCGTCCTTGGTTGGTATTTTTTTTTTCACCCATACATCCCAGTTTCACTAACTAATCATTGCCCCACACAGGTATCCTGCCAGTGCGCTCTGCACTGCATCGCCCCCTTCAAGCCCACGCCGCGCCGCCACCACCCGGCCCTCTCAAACGCGATGCCGTGCTGTCACGTCGCCGCCACGTCGCCGCTGCGTCGCCACCACCGCGGCCACCCCTCTCAAGCACAACGCCCAGCTGTCACGTCACCGCTGCGTCGCCCCAGCTCTCGCACACGACGCCCTGCCGTCACGTCGTCGCCAACACCCCCCCCCCCGCTTGCAAACGCGGCTGGGGGTGGTTTTGCTTCTCAGAGTACCCCCTCTCGCTCACATGCGCGAGCTGGGTTTTTTTTTTCTTTTTTTGTTTGTATCATTCATAACTCATCTCACAGGTACACGGCGAGGGGTGGTTTCGCCGCCATCTCACCATCACCACCCCCTCTCGCCCGCAAGCGCGAGCTGGGGGTGGTTGCTCCCTCCACGAAAAGGCCCCGCGCCACGTCGCCACCCTTCGTCGCCGCGTTGCCACCGCGTCACCGCCACGTGCCACTGTCGCCAGCACGTCCTTGCCACCGCGTCGCTGCTGGTTGCCGCCACGTGCCACCACGTCCTCAATACGTCCGCACAGCCACCGCGTCGCCAGCACGTCCTAGCCGCGTTCCCATGTCGCCACCTGCTGCCGCATCGCACCCCGCGTCGCCGCCACGTCACCAGTACGTCCTAGCCACCACGTCACCGGTCCCCGTCGCCACCCGTTGCCGCCGCGTCGCCACATGTTGCCGTCGCATCGCCACCTGCCGCCGCGTCGCAACCTGCGTCGCCACCCGCCGCCGCCACAGCGCACCCCACATCGCCACCCGCCGCCGCGACGCACCCCGCGTCGCAACCCACCGCCGCGACGCACCCCACGTCGCCACCCACCGCCGCGACGCACCCCGCGTTGCCACCCACCGCTGCGATGCACCCTGCGTTGCCACCCACCGCCGCGACGCACCCCGCGTCGCCACCCACCGCCGCGACGCACCCCGCGTCGCCACCCACCGCTGCGACGCACCCTGCGTCGCCACCCACCGCCGCGACGCACCCCGCGTCGCCACCCACCGCCGCGACGCACCCCGCGTCGCCACCCACCGCCACGACGCACCCCGCGTCACCATCCACCGCCGCGATGCACCCCGCGTCGCCACCCACCGCCGCGACGCACCCCGCGTCGCCACCCACCGCCGTGACGCACCCCGTGTCACCACCCGCTGCCGCTTCACACTCCGCGCTGCACCCATCGCTGCTGCATTGCCACCACCAACACCCCCGGTGCTCACAAGTGCAACTATGGGGTATATTAATAGATATATGATACATACATAAGTAGAAGAGTTTGTTGTACCATAGCTAGTTTCAATAAAATGATTTACCACTATTTGAATGCTCTCTTGAGTCACTTGAAAGTTCTTAAACTTGCTTGAATTGAACTTGCCTGACTTGGTTGGCTACTTAACAAGGCACTTAACAATGCACTTAACCAGACTTAACACCCAGGTGCATCAATAAGACTGCCAATAAGTGCAGCTAAGTCAAACATAAGTGCAGATAAGCTAATTCATGGGAAGACCCTACTTGGGCCAAGTCAATTCTACTTGGGCCAAGTAGGGTCTTCCTTATCAAAATTTTACTTGAGCATACTTGAAGTGCTAAATAAGTCATAATAAGCTGTCATAAGTCCTGTTAAGGAAATGTTGGACAATCCTGATGAAGGCTCCCTATGTACTTGCCAGGGGTTGGAGCATGCGGCCAATTGGTGACAGAATAGAAACAGCAATGCCCATGTACTTGCCAGGGGTCAGAATACATGTGCCAAGCACACACGTGAGTTTGAGGGGTAAAACAGAGCCATCCTGTGTAGTGCGCAAGAGGGTGCACTGGCGAGTTCGAAGGAGAAGAGGTATATGAGAAGGAAGGGCCAGGCATTGAAAGGAGGTCACCAGGCCAGATGTGTCAGGGATGTTAACAAGGGTAGGTAGATGCAGAGAGGCTGA
The DNA here is from genome assembly GCA_022496195.1 of Lactifluus subvellereus. NCBI lineage: Eukaryota > Fungi > Basidiomycota > Agaricomycetes > Russulales > Russulaceae > Lactifluus > Lactifluus subvellereus. The sequence goes on along the minus strand of WTXC01000061.1, from coordinate 1,632 downwards.
GAGGTTTAGACAGTATTGAGACAGAGTCTTCCTAGCACAAGGACTTCCGAGTGCAGTGCCAGGCGAGATTGCTTGACACAGCAAGGGTGACAGGGTTGGTGCAACAAGGAACAGAAGCAAGGCTGAGAGGATGAGTGATGAGGCAATGAGGGACAGAGTTGAGGACGAGTTGACGAGTGGCACGTGTGGCATCCTCTCCATCTTGCCCTTATCTCTACCTTCCTCTCAAGCCAACATTCAATGCTGCAGAACACGCACTGGCACATGGAAGGGTTATTTGCACTGGGAAGAGAGCAATCTCTCCACCGACTCAAGGTCAGACCCGCCGATCAATGTTTTGCCCAATGCCACATGTACCATTCTATGGATGCGATTGCAGCATGCGACATAGGGGTTGCAATTGTGCAGCAGAGCAGCAGTACGATGAGCTCCGGCAGCTGGAGCAATAAGCTCGGGCATGCGCACACACAAACATCACTCCTAGCAAGTATGAACATGCCACAGCCCACACCAATGCCAACTGCACCCCCAGTGCAGCACAAGCGGCCTTTCTCCCCAGACCACAAATAGAGGGACTCTGACTCACATGGTCCAGCGCATAAGAGGGCACAAGCTGTTTCACCACCTGGACACGACCGCAGTCGGTGGGACAGCCTTGGCAGTGGACAGAAGAGGTATAATAGCCCAATGTGGGATTGTGATCGTGATCATGATGTCCTGCCGCTGCATCAAGGGAGAGGTCATGTAAGTGCAGCATACCGAATATATGTCAAGTAAAACTTCCAGAGTTCTACCACGGGAGAAGTCCTTAGGAACTGTGTGAATAGGTAGTCTTTCATGAATTTAAAATGGCCTGGCACGAGAAGTGGTTGAGATCATCCTGCACAACGATGATGTTCTTTAGCCCAAGCTCATGTAAGTCGAGCATATACTGGCAGAGCTCTGGATCTGCACTGTCGAGACCTTCGCAGCAGCAGCACACAAGCTTGATGAGCAGTGTCACAGCACGCTCAACAATTGAATCTTATCGAGCAGTGGTACTCAGCTGTCCGAAATCCCTGAGCATGTGGATCACACATGTCATGTGGCTCATGTTGATTTTTATGAGACGCACACTATCCACTGTAGCCAGTGTCTCTGTGTCTATAGACAGGCTCTCAGTCGAAACCTGATGGCACTCCCACCAACACACCCCCTCTCTCTCAATATTCCAACTACAGGCTACAACTACCATTCTTGTTCCATCTGCAAACTGTACATCAGCTGTGAAGGTCTACAGCAGACTACAGGAGCACTGTACAGTGAGCCATAGTGAGCCATAGTGCCATAGTGGCCATAGTGAAGGGTATGTTCTGAGCAGTGCTCCACAGTTGGGTCCTTACTGTGGAGTGCTCCACAGTTGAGTCCTTACTATGGAGAGCTGTACAGTACTACACAGGACATGATATGGAGCACTATGAGAACTATGGAGCACTATGGAGCACTATGGAGCAGTTATCTCTATTAGGGTTAGGGTTCATTGTGGTACAATTTGCCCACACTACCCATACCTGCAGTCATCCCCATTCAAAGGAAATAAAAAATTAGTTTTATTGATTTTTTAAACTACATATACATTGTTATTAATGTAAA